>VYZX01014591.1:25960-46864 GCA_013401335.1 Brachypteracias leptosomus | reverse complement strand
TGCCCATGCTGTGTGCATTCGTGTAGAGACACTTCAGCTGGGCTGCCAGTTGTGTCACTTTCCTAGAGGATCACCCCTTTGTTTCTCTAAGATGTTTCATGGTCACTACCCTGTTGGTTCCTCTTTCTTCAGAAGTCCCTGGTTCATCCCTGATAGGCTTTGCCTGTGTTGCAGTTTCTACGTCATGCTTCAGGGTGACAGGTTGAAGGCCCTTACAGAAGTCACCTCTTCCCTCCAGCCCTGGTGTGTCATCCTGTCTCTTTGGACTGATAATCCTGATATTATCATTATCCCTCTCCCCCTTCTTATTTAGTTTAAAGCCCTGTCAATCAGCCCAGCAATCTCTTGGGCAAATACCCTTTTTCCCCCTTTGGGAGAGGTGTCTCCCATTTAAGGTCAGCATTCCTGGTACTGTGTAGGTCATCCCGTTATTGAAAAACCCAAAATTATGGTGGTGACACCAGCTCAGGAGCAATGTATTGATGTGATGTATTCTTCTTTTCCCTCCATTGTTGCTGCTTTCCACTGGAAGGAGGGATGGAAAAATAACCTGTGCTCCCAATTCTTTCACTAGCCTTCCCAAGGCTCTAAAGTGCCTCTTNGGAAAAATAACCTGTGCTCCCAATTCTTTCACTAGCCTTCCCAAGGCTCTAAAGTCCCTCTTAATTGTTCTAGGACTATGTTCTACTGCTTCATCTCCACTCACATGAAAAATTAGAAGCAGATAATAGTCTGAGGATGTCACTAAGCTGGGAAGCTTCCTAGTGATGTCCTTAACTTGTGTTCCAGGGAGACAGCAGACCTCCTTGTGATGAGGGTCTTCACTGCATATTGGACCCTCTATATCCTTCAGAGCAGACTCTCCTACAACTAGAACCCTTCTTTTCTTCTTGTGTGAGGTGGTGATGTGGATAGTAGGCTTGTCTGACTGCATAGACCCCTCAGCTGTAGCTTCCCCATTGTTCCCATCCTCATTTGTTTTCTCTTCCTCTACCAGGGCCTCATGTCTGTTGCACAGAGGCATCTGGGGGGGATGAGGTTGGCAAGTGGGGATTTCTCCTGCTGCCCCTGCCATGAACTAACCTCCACTCATTCTCAACATTTGGGCTCCTCTCTATGGCCTGCCAGGGTCAGGACACTGAAGCCCTTGGATCCTGGGTTCTCATCAGCAGGTGCTCCCATTCCCATTTCAAGGAAGGCAGAGCTTGGCTCCACCAATCTATCTTCTGCTCTGCCTCCCTAATGCTCCTCAGCCTTTCAACTTCTTCACGTAGTTCAGCCACCAGGCTGAGCAGATCATCTACCTAGTTAGGGAAAATGCATCAGTTCTCTTGACTGCTGCTTGCTGCCAGTAAGAGGCTCTGGCACTCCCTGCAGCCCATGATCTGAATGGATGCATGTTTCTGTGAGAGTTCTGTTGGTCATCAACAGTTCTCTGGCAGACTTCTGGCTCCTGAAGTGTTTGAAGTTCCACTACATTTCTTTCTTCTTTTTACTAGTTGTTCCTTGTAATTTTTTTTTAGCCTCCTCTATTTTATTTTCTTATTTCATCTACCCAAGTCTATGAGCCTTTTTATTTTCTGCAGTTTGACAGGACTTCAGCTTCTGAAAGAATGCCTTTTTATGTCTAAGAACCTTCTTCTTTGACTCTGCTGTTTCGTCTTGCCAGCTTTCTTTCTCAGGACCCTATCAGTTGGTATATTTTGATCTCCTGGTTCTAGCAGGACATCCTTAATTGTGTCAGTATTCCTTGCAAAGATTTAATTCTCTTGGTTGCTTTTTTTTTAGCCTCTTTTAAACAAGTTTTCTTCTTTTTATGTTAATAACTGTCTTACTGCTGAGCATGAATTGATTAGATTTTTTTGCCTTTTGGAGCCTGCAAGTTTGTTGAATCAATGTAATGGTTGCTGTTGAATCAATGTAACAGCAACTTCTTCAGCTGTAGGATTTTGCAGAAGATCCTGGGTGCTACTTAAAACAAGTCAAATGTTTGCATCTTCTGAAATGGGATGAAGGCCAGTTAGAGTATGAAACAGTCATTGATGATGTCTAGGAGTTTGTTCTTTATTTTGCATTCTATATGGGTTCCCATAGTGTTTTCTGTTTCAGTGCTTTTAATCTCTCTATATTGCAACCATTGTTACCATTGCATATGTGTACCTGATAAATATAAATTTAAACTGTAGCTTTCCTAGTTCTGGATTTTCAATCAATGCAGATTCATGTTAACTACTGAGGTAGTTAGTTTTTTCATTTCATTTGATTCTAGGTGCCCTATAACAGATAGCTAATCTAACATCAGTATGACCCACCCTTTCTTTCCTTTTTATTTTATCCTAGTGCAACAGCATTGTCTATCAATCATGAAGTTTCCAAACCATGCTTTTCTACATCTGCCATTTTTCTTTTCCTTCTCACTTTAAAGCACACTGAAGACCATTTTCATTTTAAGTGCCAGTAGTGTGGTTTATAGTCTGTTCCTTCTGTGCAGACAGATATTTAATCCAGAAATGTTCTTAATGCCTAAAGAGTTGATCTAATGTGACTGAAACAGATTGATGAATTCAAAGAATAAACAATAATAAGGGGAAAAGGAACTAAACACATGTATATCCATTTGTACTGATCATACAAGCACTGTTTCCATACAGAAAAATAGTTAATAAAAAAATTTACATTCAGATTTTGATAGATAGTTCAGATAGTCTAGTCTGCCTTTTTTTTTTCTGTCTTCTCTGAGGAGGAAATCCTAGCTATTTTTAAACTTTATTTCCAGTCTGTTTTGCCAAATGCTATGCTCTCCTACGCAAAAGAAGATGGAACATGGTATAAAATACTATAAAATAGTCTGGTTCTGTTTGATTTCCAATTTTCTTACAGTTTCCCACAGTCATTTTTGAAGGTTTAATACCATGCTGTGGCATAATATTCTGTATGAAATACAGCTGCATCAAATAGAAAACAAAATTATTACCTGACTGATCACAGAGATAGATGTAAACACCCACCTGCCTGCATACACATAGCACACGTACAGACCGAGTTCTACAGTTACTAAATGTCTTAGTGTGTCTTTCTTATCATATTTGATGTATAATTTTTTAGTCTGAGTAATGAGAATCAAAATAACATCTTGTCACTAATGTGAATAAGTAATTATAAGAAAAGAACATCTATATTTTATTTTTGAAAGCAATTTGTTAGATTATTCATGATTAACCATTGAAAAGCATCCAAGGTAAAAGGTGAGACTTATTGATATAATTATTGATATCCTATAAGACTTATCCAGCTGAAATGGACTACATTTACAAAAACAATTACTGCTTCACAGATAACTAACAAGGAGAAGCCTCACCATTGACCATGGGGAAAATAAAATAAATGAAACTGTTCCTTGATGTGTGAAACATTGAAGTGTCCTGTCTGTGTTAACTTAAATAAAAAAAAAAAGGACCTGTATTTGAAATTAATTATTTTTCTGTTGTTTTCTGATGAAGCTGATGTATCATAACCAGCTCTCCAAAATGACACTATGCCTTGGACATTTTCTGCTGGCTTTTACTATGGAAAATAAACACTATAAATTAAAAGATGTATTGAAGCTACTAACAGTATTTCATTTTGCAGTTGCAGAGCAAATCATTTCCATTCATGTTGTACATGCTCAATGACTGCTTACAGGTTCTTTATTGATATTCTATTGCATTTTGATAATGTGATAGGTCTTACAGTCTTTGAAGCTTGCATGCATTGAAGACGTATTATCAGCCACACTCAGAATAGATGGAAATCCCCTATTTTTACAGAAACAAGACAGGACATTGTAAGAGACCAGGTTAGCATGAAAAATCAAGGTGCTGAAAGGGAAACAAAGTCTCACTAAATCCATGCGATTTATCTCAAGTTCTCTAAGTGGAATTACTTTCTCTATTCAAATAAAAATTCCTCTAAATACTTTCTCAAACTAAATGAACTTTACTTAAGAAAAGGAAAAAATGTTTAATTTTGCCATTGAGAACTCAAGTGTAAAGAAGAATGTTTGCCACACTTTAAATAACATAAGTCCATGAACTGTCAACTTAGACACAAAAGATTTCATTCTTCTGCATGTGCAGTCTCTTAGTAACAGATTTGTATTCATAACTTACTACAATAGAGACTTTTACAGAAAGAATGTGAATGGTTTAAAATATGCATCTAGGGTTTATTGAGAGACATGGTGGGTGGCAACATTTTAAATTTCTGTCTCTGTAGACATGATAGGTGCCAGTTTGTGAAGGTCTGGCAGCAGAAAAACTGAAATATGCAAAAGAATCTCTCTTTCCCTTTTGCATGTAGGCATTCAGGCATCATATTCTGACCATCTCTACTCCTCCTATAATATTGAGCTATGAAGGAAAAGTTCAAGATGTCTATGGGATGCAAAGAGAAATGTCTTTATGTGCTTTCTGGTTGCTGAGACAATCTTTCTGGCATACAGTACCTTTAAGAACTATTTACACACTGAGAGTCCTGTGAGCTGAGGAAGCAAAGATCGGTTGGATCTGATATGACTTAAAAAGAAAATGAAGTCTCCTAAAGGAAACAGGAAAAAAAAATAACAATAATAATAATAATAATATAAATTGGGAAGTATTATTTTACGGGGAAACCCTTATTGAATATCTGTGTTATTAGCAGCTTTCTTTTTGCTTCTGTGCTATGGTTGGAAACTTGTGATAAGCTTACTATTGTGATGGAAATAAGAGCTCCAAGCAACTTTTTATTGTTGTGTTATCTAAGCAGAGCATAGTAATACATGTGGTTATAGATTTCTAATGATGCTAATTATTTTATACATTGTTAACTAGAGTTTAGGAAGAGTAGTGAGCTCTAGAATTAATTTGTCAGGGGTCTGTCAAAGGACTTCAATATGTCCAAAGAGAAGATCATCAACACTGATGAAGATTTAAGTAATCGCTCAAGCCAAGCATCTGAGCAGCTTGATGGAACCTTTCCCAGAAACGGGATCAATAAACAGTGATTGGGAATTAGAGCTTGTTCACAAGTCATATTTTACTGTAAGGAATAAAGTTCCCCCTCTCTCATTCATATTTGTACCTATTGCTCACTGAAGCTGTAGCCCTTGGCTTGAGTCAGAAGTTCAAGTATGGCTTTCACATATGTGTAAATCAGCACCAAATGAAAGGAAAAAAATTAAAGCATTTATGAAAGAGTAGCTAAGAGGCAAACACTAAAAGAGAAAAAGAAAATTGATACATTTTGATATAAGTAAAGTCAGGGAGTGGGATGAAATCACATTTTAGTGGTATCTAACCATGAAGATGAGAGCTGTGGTTGGAGGCAATTTTCCACAAGACGACGTGTTAGGAAAGTCACATACTTTTTGACAAATAGATAATAAGCACAATTTATTTATTTATTTGACATCTGTGCTGGCCAAAGTACATGCATCAGTTTAATAAGGAAGTGGCAATTTAGTGCAATCCCAATCTGGAATACCATAAAAAAAGTTCAGAGAAGTTGAAGTTCACTTATTTGCTCTGGAATTTCAACAAAAAACCCAAAACAAAACAAAACAAAAAAACACACAAAAACCCCTCTTCTGTTGTAAAACTGTACTTATTAGACTTCATCATCGCTGTTTTGGAAAATAATGGTAAATAATGCAGAAGTAGTACAAAGTGGGATACTAATGAAGTTATTTTGTCCCCATTCTCTTCAGTGAACACACCCTAGCTAATCGATGACTTTCCCAAGGGTAAATTGCAACTGATATAGAGAAAATGAAGCCAGCTCATGATGCTTTTAGTGCTGTGGCTATGCTGGTGCATA
The DNA here is from genome assembly GCA_013401335.1 of Brachypteracias leptosomus. Lineage (NCBI taxonomy): Eukaryota > Metazoa > Chordata > Aves > Coraciiformes > Brachypteraciidae > Brachypteracias > Brachypteracias leptosomus. Next base: position 41,026 of record VYZX01014591.1, on the reverse strand, counting down.
GCTTCATGCTAATCTCACAAAAACCACAAGGTGGCTGTTTGAGTAGAAGCTCATGAAATCTCCTGGAGTGCCAACAGTGCTCACACCAGCTAGAAAGATGTCTTACATGGCTAGGCTGTGTGCCTTAGGAACCACTTACTATCGTTTCTGTAGAAAATAAATTTGAATATAAACCACAGGCCTTTAAACAATGTTGTCATGCTTCCCACTTCTCTTCTGCATGTACTCTAGTATCATTACACACTTCCTAAAAATTAGGCAGCTAATCTAAACTCGCATCACACATGCTTCAACAGAGAAAGGCTGATAACTCCAGAAACCAGTTTATGTATCCTAAAATAACTGGGATGAGATGAAATGTCAATGAGTCTCAATAGTCACTATAGAATTCACTTATGCAGCAAGGTGAGACTTTACCAAAGAGTGAGCTCAAGCCCTAGGAAGTCCATCAGGTTTTTCCATCTGTGTTATCACATTTAATACCACTAAGTTTAAGGATGGGGTCTACACAGATTTCCAGGAACCCAAGCCAAGGCTGCCTGAGATGGCAGTCTGGCAGAAACAGTCTAGGAAACAACTCTTTCAAGAAGTAGATGGGGTATGTGGGGATGACTGTGATGCAGTGAAATACAGTTTGAGTTCATGTTTGAGGACAGCATGAACCTCAGTTACTCCTCCTTGTGGGACCCATGAACAAAACCTTGAATCCACACAAGGAAAAGTAGACTCAAATGTCAGTTCAGAGTAAAGCAGAATGAATGTAACCCAAGCAATATCCAGGGTGAGATTCCTCTCACTCAATATTAGATGTCTACACATTGGGTGCTGAATTACATGTGTGCCTAGAATGACAGAATAAGGCTAGTTTCTCTCTAGGCTCCAAAATGATACTGCATCTTTATTGACCATAATGGCAGCCTACACCTGTAGAATCTACCCTTTTAGGAGCTTTAGCTGTTTTACAATTGTGGGAATTAATTATAACATAGTTTTGCAACTTTCAGACAATAGCAACAAACATACTCCTAGATTTCCAATATACAAGTAAAACTAAAAAAAAAAACCAAAACCCTCAAATGTCCTATCTATTAGCTTACCTTGGTTTCTCTCAGTTCTGGCAGCCTGAGGGTCTGCCCAGCAGAATAAACATTAATGATAAAATTCTGATAGCCTTTAAATTCTAAAGGCTAATTTCTGTAGCCTTTAAAAATGTTAGGAAGCATGCAATGTATCGGTGACTGCCAACCTTTATGTGTTCATAAGGATACATATAATCATAATAAGGCTGATCTTAGAGATATGTCTACAACTGCAGAAATTGGAGCAATGTTTCAAGTATAAAACAATGTATAGAATCAGATGAGTGAAGTTTGCTTCAAACTTTTTTAACTTTCATCTCCCTAGACCAGATGTTCAGTATTTGAACATTTGAAAAACAATTAATATCTTTATGATCCAACATCTTGTGTGCTGTTTTTTTCTAAAGTGCATGTTTGTATGTGTTTAGGAAAGCAGGGAATAATTTGCTAATTGACAAAAAAATTCAGCTTTTATTACAAAATTAGTTTCTGGCCTATTAAAGCTTCCCAAATGCTATTTTCTGTAGCCAAAGTGAAAAGAAAACACAAACAAAAACAAAGCTGCATTTTAAAATAAATACAATCTGAAGCAAAATGCATAGAATAATATTCTATGGGACAACCGTTTTCATTTTGTAAACTCAGCATGGTGCTTTCAAGTATTCAGTCAAAAAAGAATTCTGAACTCCTTCATTTAAAACAAACATTAAAAGTGTTTCTGAAAGTGTCTAAAGGAGACATATTAACAGCTGAAAAATATTTCAGTGAGTTTTAATACTTGGTGTTACCAGAATGATTTTGTTGTTGTTGTTGAAAAAGTTAGTTTTATTGGAAAAACATTCTCAAGTGAAAAGTTATTTAGGTAAAAAATTTCCAGGAAAGGTTGCAGTACATCTATATATGTTTTATGGCAAACAATATTTAACAGTGTATTTGGTTTTAGGTAGAAGTGTGAGAATTTCAGAACCCTCCCAAAATTGCTGTGCATTTTAAAGTCTAATGTAAAAAGGCATTGCAAATTAGGGCAAAAATTCTTCACAGTAATAAATGGCATCTTAGCTACATCATTTTGCTCTCCTTTCAGGCTTAATATTTCCAGTGTGAAAAACATACAGGCATAGTGGAAGGCTGCAGCTGAGACCTATCATGAATCTCTGAGAGGAAGATTTTGCCTAGAAACTCCTACAAAATTCTCCTTTAAAATGTCTAGTAAGCTCTGGGTTTTTTTAAAATAGATACTGTTTCAAATACATTTGCCATAAAAATGAAGTTACTTATATAATTGTTAGCTTAGCTTCTACTGTGTTGAAAACAAAATACTCGACTTCTTCTTGACAAAATTAGTGATTATCTAGGCATAGACCCAAAACTGTACTTTGTTAGAGTTGTTTTTTCCTGTTTTAATTTTTAAATAGTGTCAATTCAGTAGCTATAATTATTGTAATTACTTACAGATAAGCATATAAAAAAATAATTTAACAATAACGACAACAATAATCTTACATTAGAAAAATCAGAGTAACACTACTATTTCTATTAAGAAAGACAAAAGTAATGGAGAATCTGTAGTTCTGGACACAACAGAACAACACATTTAAATGTTAGCTAACCAGGTTGTCAAGGTTTTCAGAGAAGTTTACAGGAAGATACTTGTCCTCTTTTGAGTTAGAAACGAACTAAATCTGTTCAGTGATTTTACTTTTCAGCTGAGTCTCTTCTAAGTAGCTGCACTTTTTGAAGGTAACAGCATATTTTCTCAGACAGTGTCTGTTTCTAGCAGGGATAACGCTTGATGTTTAGAATTACTACCAAGGATTGGTGTGCAGACCAAGGTCACTGCTAGATCTTGTGTATCACATTGAGGGATGCAAAAGTAAGAGGCCACACCTGTGGAGAAGAGTGGCCAGGACAGCTGACCCTAAACTGACCAAGAAGGTATTATATCGCACACATGTCATATTCAGCATAGAATCGAGGGATCACAACTGTCAAGCCCTCTTTGGCTTCCTCTTTGGCTTCCTCTTCTTCAATGACTGGCATCCAAGGAGGACTCTGTCCTGATTCATGTGTTCCTGAATCCAGTTCCATAATCCAGCTCCTGAACCCAGTTCCCATCTGTCACTGAGCCCAGTCTGGGACTTTGCCAGTGCCTGCTCCACAACATCAGTGGTGACAGTGACATAATTGCCATAAGAGGGAGGTTGTGCTCAATACTGGTTTTGTACTTCTTTGTATATATTCCATTTTACTATTCTTATTTTCATTAAAGCTATTTTAGTTTTCTAATCCATAAATCACTCTCATTCCCTTTCTCTCCCCTTTGGGAGGGGAGAGGGACCAACAGAGATCCATAATTCTCTCTCCCTTATTCCCTTTCTCTTCCTCTTTTTGAGGCTAAAGAGGGTTTAACAGAGAGTGTCTGTTATAGGTCTCGTGGACTGACCCTAAACCTTGACAACACCAGTTCAGATGTCAATGAGTGCTTGAACCTATACGCAAAAATGGAATTAGGCCACTATTAGTTTTGGGCCACTTTTATAGATTCACATTGTCCTGGTTTGGCCAGGATAGGGCTAATTTTCACCAGGAGCTGCTATTCCTACATGAGGTGCAGGCAGGGCAGTTGCGGCTTTGTCTAACCTGGGTTGCCTTGCTCTGTATTTGTAGCTGTATTCTCACAGTCTGTACCTTTATATCTTGTTTTGTACATTGTTATGCCTGTTGCTGTTACTGTTGTTGTGACTGTTACTTTTGCATCGTTTTATTAAATTCTCCTTATCTCAACCAGCAGGGTTTGTATTTTTCTACCTCTCCTGTTCCCGTCCGAGGGTGGAGGGGCAGCAGCCACACGGTGCCCGGTCCTGGCAGGGTCTAAAACCACTACACACATATAGTCAGAATAAATCATTGAATTGCTTGGCGTGAGTTCCTTTGTGGGTTTCACATATTGCCTGCTTTCTCTTCTTTTGAGGACAGCAACATTTGTTTGACTACAGCTGATCTTCCAGAGAGGCAGCAAACCATGACCTCAGGTCTTGGAGAATCCGCCAAATCACTCAGAATAATCTGGACAATATCCCATCTGTTGTGTTCTTATCTTATTTTGAATGAGGGCTCTTCTAAGGGGCTTTTCATTGAGAAAGTGGGATTTCAATAGGAAAACAACAAGCTAGTAAGTGCTAGAGAGAGGAGGTTGTAAGGGGTGAAGAGAGATCTAAAACTGTTACCTTTTAACAGCAACTACTCTGTATCAGAATATTTAGGAGGACAAAACTGAGAATAAACTTTAAAGGCCCTGCAGGGATCTAAAAGGTATCCTCAGCCATAAGAATCAGAAACCTTGGCATGCTTGGCGAGATGTAAAGAATCTAGCCTGACTCTTCTAGCTGAACTTTTGCTGGCTGTACAGAGTGCAATTACTAAACACATCAGCTCTACCCAATTGTTGATGTTTTCTGCAGAAATCTTTTTGCTTACATAGTGAAAAAAAAAACACCTAATAAAAACCCAGCACAAGAAGAGGGACCTGGACAAGGTTGAGAAGTGGACTTGTGTGACTCTCATGAGGTTCAGCAAGACCAAGTGCAAGATCCCAGACCTGGGTCAGAGCATCCACTGGTATAAATATAGGCTAAGGGATGAAGGCATTGAGAGCAGCACTGTAGAGAAGGACTTGAGGGTGTTGCTGGATGAAAAGCTCGACATGAGCCAGTAATGTGTATGTGCTTGCAACCCAACAGGCCAACCATATCTGGACTGCATGAAAAGAAGCAGCATTGCGAGCTGCTTGAGGGAATGACAAGCAGGTTGAGGGGGATGATTCTCCCCCTCCGCTCTGGTGAGACCCCACCTGGATTACTGTGTCCAGCTCTGGGATCCTCAGCACAAGAAAGACGTGGACCTGTTGGAGTGGGTTCAGAGGAGGGTCACAGAAATGATCAGAGGGATTTAACACTTCTAATATCAGGATGGGCTGAGGGAGTTGAGATTGTTCAGACTGGAGAAAAGAAAGCTCCAGGGAGACCTTATTGTGGCCTTTCAGTACTTAAAGGGGACTTATGAGAAAGATGGGGACAAACATTTTATCAGGGTCTGTTGTGATAGGACAAGTGGTAATGATTTTAAGAGAGAGTCAATTTAGAGTAAGTATGAGGAAAAATTTTTTACAGTGAGGGTGTTGAGACAATGGCACAGGTTGCCCAGAGAGGTGGTAAATGCCCCATACTTGGAAAAAATCAAGGTCAGGTTGGCAAGGCTGTGAGCAACCTGATCTAGTTGAAAGATGTCCCTGCTCATTGCAGGACTAGATGTCCTTTGGTCGCTACTAACCCTGATTATTCTATGATTCTAAGTTTAAAAAAACAACTAACTGGTAAATCAATGGAAGTACATTAATTCATTCAAAACCTGAATGTTAAACATGCCTTCTATATTTTATGTATTGCATATTTCTAAAAAATAAAAACATGCAAAAATTCAGATATTCAGAGCAAAATGTCATGATATGTGCTTTTTAACTGAACAGAATTATTGCTGTTTGTGCATCCTGTCAACCCAGCTTACTTTGGACTAATGAGTACTCTCAACGACATTACAGAAGATAGAATTATCAGAAGATATTCAGTGAATAATTACAAATAATGAATAATGTCTCTGAAAATGCAATAAAATGTTTGCACACCAACAGGAAAAACTATATACATCCAACATTTTTAATTGTATTCTTTATTCTCTAATTACCATCAGATTTATGCAGAGAATCAAGCAGAAATACCTATATATAGCATGCAAATGAGAGTGTATAAGCTGTTGACTTCAGTATGATCTGTCATAAAATCAAACTATTGGCAGCAGTCATAAATGTAGTGCTTAATATCTAGAACCAGGCACAAATAGAATTCATGTAACAGCATAAAAATGGATAAATAATTCAAATATTTATCAAGAAAATAGAAAAATATTTTTAAAAGAACAGCAAAGTAACAGGTTAGATCAAACATATAAACTCTGAGACATGATGCTGAAAATGTACAGCACACTGAAAATGTACTGATGACAACACAGAAATCAGAAAATTCAGTAAGCTTTCAAATGGTGTATGAATCAAAAAACTATTTTAAAAATCACTACTGTATTATGTGTGATCCCTCTGCTAAACCAGTGTTGTTATTCTCTTCACACACACTTGAAGAATTCTGTTGATGAATGTGTTGAAGATAAATTTCAAATTATATATTTTTTCTGAAAACTCTATTGAAATTATGCATTTTTTTTGCTAATAGGACTACAACTTTCCTGTATCACAAAGTGGTATCAGTGGGAGACACTAACATTTCAGAAGTGCATGTCACATTTCGGAAAGATGAAGAATTCATGTCTTATGTCTTTTTTCAGAAGGCCACCATGGTTCTATTCCACTAGCTCAGCTTTTGGTTTTGATGAAAATAGCTGCCAAATGACAAAGTTGCAGTCAGCACTCAATAAACTTAGCATCACAAGCCTCATGCAAACCCAGGGAAGCAGATGAGATTTTTTTCTACTGACTTTAAAGGACAGGGATTATATTGAGCTACAAATCTGTTTGACTCTCATTAAAAATCTTGGTGCTGTTGTGATAACAGGATCCTACTAGAGCTCTAGTCAGATAACTTGTCTGTTGTTGGTGATAATTTAAGTGTTAAAAGGACATGGACCTGCCTGAGCAGAGGAGGACCACAAATGTGGTCAAGGGACAGGAGCACCTTCCTTATAAGGACAGGCAGAGACAGTTGGAGTTGTTTAGCCTGGAGAAGAGAAGGCTCCAGGGAGACAATATGGCAGCCTTCTATGATTCTATGATGATTTTGAGTGCCACAATGCCCATCACCACTCTACCCTCTCAAATTTGATAACTATATGGCTGCTCTCTAACGTTTCTGAAATGTACTGTGTATCAGGTTGGAGGTTTGGATAGCCTACACCCAACCAGCACCAACCAGCAGCACCTGAGGAAGAGGATGAAAGATTCTGTCTTTCCTTTCCCATTTCTACCCTCTCCATCTTCTCCCTTCTCAATCAGGAGAAGCAAGGGGCAGAAGGATGGAGGCTGTCAACATATCACTATTTAATACAAACTCCTTGGTCATACCAGACTCAAGATCTGCAAAACATTCACAGAAAACTGAACTAACCTGGATAGATTCACAGGAAGCTGCATTTTCCACTCAATAAAAATGCTGGTGGCTTTTACTGATATTTTCCATTGCAGACTGAAACTATTAAAGAAGTGTATGCACACCTGAAAACCAAGAAGTGATTCTGAGATTTCCAGCTGTGAGTTGGATTAGGACTTTTTACTGTTATTCATTTTCTAGTTGCCAATTTAAAATTATCTGGTTATTACATTTTTCTCAAAATAAGGATCAAGTTCTTCAAGGATTTTGAAAATGTTGTAGTGATGGACAGACCACCCTGTTGGGACTGTCCCTATTGCATTGTGCTTTTTCACTAATGCTTTCATCCATTTTTATCCACACTTAACATTTCTGGTTGGAGTCTTCACTCAATAATTACTGAGCCTCCATGGGAAGTCTGTGAGGCTCCATGGAGGTACACGTGACGAGCAAAGCTGAGCTCAGAAGAATGGAATAGTTAAAGGGAATAAGTTAGAGTAGAGAGCTGAGACAGAAGGGTAGGAGAGTGCCAGGATGTTTCCGTTTGAGGGAGAATAAACCTGGAATCAGGTGTCAGAAATGGATAGTTGTAAAGAGGAATGTGCTAAATGGAGAGAGAACTAAAGTTTCAAAGCAGCAGATGTTTTTCTATTTGATCACCAATAATGATTACAAGCTCAAAATAACAATCCTAAACTGCATATAAGTCATTTTAAATGTCACACTAATAGGTCACCTTGTTTCACTCTGTCATTTAACACTGGAATATGAATAGGAGACAGTGATTTCCTCTTAGTCTTGTAAAAGAAAGGAAAGTTAAAAACAGGGACTAAAATAACACTCCACTTATTTTTGCATCTGATATAAGGATAAAATATATCTTTAAAAAAGGTAGGAAATACTGTCCAGTGTTTGCAAATTCTCTGCAGCATGGTTTTATTCTGTTATTGACTCAATGTTTGACTATAACCACTGCCTGAATGCTGAAAACTGGTGTAAGACTTTTGTTTAATGACACTGAGGACAAACTTTAGCATGAGTCTTATGAAGGTATATTTGCTACATGTATAAAGAGTAAGTGCTCTAGATTAANTGGAAGGTGAAAAGTTGGTTTTATTAACGCTTTTATATAGTTCTTGCCTATAGCACAGAGCTATAGGCAAAAGTATAACAGGAATTATGGAGCACCCACATAAAATTTGTATTAAAAAATAGATCAAGATTACATAAATGCTTGTGTCAGAAGTAGTTTATGTCCCATTTGACACTTTATTTTCGCACATCTATGCCACTTAATTAGATTTGGTCTTGACAAAAACACTGCTCTTATAAGTTACTTCAACAAGAAGACCATGCATGAACCAACTTCAAATTAAAGGCCAAGAAACAGTAAAAGTTAGCAAACAGCAGCTAAAGTAAAAAAAGAAAAAGAGNTAGGAAATACTGTCCAGTGTTTGCAAATTCTCTGCAGCATGGTTTTATTCTGTTATTGACTCAATGTTTGACTATAACCACTGCCTGAATGCTGAAAACTGGTGTAAGACTTTTGTTTAATGACACTGAGGACAAACTTTAGCATGAGTCTTATGAAGGTATATTTGCTACATGTATAAAGAGTAAGTGCTCTAGATTAATATAAAGAAATTATTTCCAAAAAAATAAATTATATCATATATAGTGTCTGTATACTGTATTTGTAATAACATCCACAACTTCCTCCCTTCCTTCCTTCCTTCCTTCCACCCTTCCTCCTTCTACATATCTGTCTACCTCTCTCTCTGTCTACCTATTTACCTTCTTATATGCAAGAAGTCAGGCTGGACAATTGAGTTTCTCCTTTTTCTTTATATATGATGAGTGTTTGGTCACCTCCTTGTAACACATGAGGAGCTCAAGTAAATGAAAGAAGGTAACAGCAAACAAGTTTGAAAAATAAACTGGAAAATAAACTGAAAATATAACAGAGTTTGTTTGAGTTTATTAATATGTGAATTACTGACAAAGGAAAACCCAAGAAAAGAAACTATGCTGGATCCAAGTGTGTTCTGTGGAGGAGGACGGAAGTACATACTTCAAAAGTGTGATCTGGAAAATTCAATTAACCTCAATTTAGATTAATTTTCCTAAATGTAAACTGATGAAGCTGGTTGAAAAAAGCTTTGAGAACCCTTACCTGCTTGGGCACAAGGTGCTTACAGCTGTCTTACAGTTGTTATTATGTGCCCTTGACAAAAGGATAATGAAGTTATGCAGTTCCACAGTCTACTGTGTGAGATCTTTCTTTGTGTTTACAAGGTCATTCTTCATGTACAAGTTTCCATCCATCTTAGTCCAACACATTGGGTTTAGTAACCTTGTTGTCACTGCTGCTCTACAACGGCATGTATATGATTTCTGTGTCAGAGATAAAGTAATTTCAATGGGTACATTAACTCTGTTTCTGCTTGCTGCACTCTCAGCATGTTTTGAGATGCTTGTGTCAATAAGATCAAAGGTCATGGGAGAAAATGTGTATAACATCTTGTGAAAGGAGAGAAAAGAAAGTAAAAAGATCTGAGGCAGCTTTGCTTTACCACCCAAACACACATCCATACAAAGACAGAAGGAAACACTGAGGGATCCATAAAAAGCATCTCTTCTGTCCTACAATATGAACATCTGGAACAGCTGTCTTTGGTAATTCTCAATGTTGGCATAGTTTCTTTAAGAACTATACACAGAATTCTCATGCTTGTCTTGCAATACTTGAAATCATCAGGCAGTGTAAATTTTAGAACTTCATAAACTCTGACTATATGTCTAGGCAAGCATTTGCAACTTATTTAACTAGTAGGTTTTGTTTGCTTCTTATTTCTAAATACTTAACTAATTTTCAGGTACAATTCCAGGACCAAGCAGTTAAAACAGTACTCATGAAACTGCAGAACTCTTAGGACCTCCTTATGTTTTTTATTGGGGTTAGCCCTTGTATACTGCAAGACAGGAAAATTAGATTTTCCTTGTTAGATTAAACTTTGAGAAAATGCATACTACACTGAAAAAGCACAGTTGGAAGTAATGACATCTGCAATGATATTATAGTGTACACAAGGTGGGTGAGATACACGTCTACTGCTGTTTATGAGCATCATTAATTCAGCAATTGGAAATCCGTTTGGCAATATTAGTCGCTTTTGCTTAGGAACAAGTACATCCTCCAAGTTCTGCCTAGTGTGAAAAGCTTTATTGAATGGAAGGTGAAAAGTTGGTTTTATTAACGCTTTTATATAGTTCTTGCCTATAGCACAGAGCTATAGGCAAAAGTATAACAGGAATTATGGAGCACCCACATAAAATTTGTATTAAAAAATAGATCAAGATTACATAAATGCTTGTGTCAGAAGTAGTTTATGTCCCATTNGTTACTTCAACAAGAAGACCATGCATGAACCAACTTCAAATTAAAGGCCAAGAAACAGTAAAAGTTAGCAAACAGCAGCTAAAGTAAAAAAAGAAAAAGAGAAAAAAAACACTGTTGTAGCTGATTAACTAAGTTTTAGTACATGACCAAACTGGAAAGCTCTGATGAAATAGCTATATGATAATTTTGTCACTTGCTGGATATAAACCCAAGTAGATTATACACTGCAATTACAGACTCTGATGTGGATTTGACTCCTTCATTGTAAATAAATGACTTCATTTTCACTGTAAATCAGTGTCTTTTTGTTCTTCTATTTATTGCTTTAGAGTTCAGAAGCATCAAATCAGCTCTCTGAGCAGTTTCCAACATGAATCCCAGAGCTGAGGAATGATTTATACCAGAACCTCATGTATCAGTAGTGCTGTACTTTTTCTCCAGAATTTTGTCATATCCTGTTTTGCATATCTTGAACATAAATGTATTTTCCACAGGAGCAGGATATGGTTTGTTTTGATCCTCATCTGAAAAACACTCACAAGCCAAATGAAGAAAAACACTCAAACTTCTTTCTTCACAGAGTTTGATAAATTATTCTGATTTGCAGAAATCACATGGAAGAGGTGGGGATGGTTCTGAACTGGAGCGCTATCACCTCTCTATCTGGAAAAAAAAATGTATCTGAGCTTAATAAATAGTGCAATCCTATTTCTGTTTAAAAGAATGATTTGAAAATGCCTGTTTGCATATGATAGCTAGATGGGGAGTTTCTTCTTACTGCTTTAGAGGACATTGTTAATAACATGTCCCTCACAAAAACAAAGTTTTGTCTTATTATTATTTTCCAGTACCTTTTCTCACCCACAGGATGGCCTATCTCTCCAATTTTATATTTAATTTTCTTATCTCAGTAGTTCAGATATGTGGCAAATTGCAGACTATGCAGAGCTAATTTACCCATTCCCAGATCCACGAAGGGTTTGCTTGCACAGCCCCTGTGTTCTGCATCCCTGGGCACCTAGAACAGGGCTCTCAGGGAATACTTTTTTTTCCCCTGATTAGACATATGTACCAAAGAGACAGGAGAACATAAAGGAATAGAGTACGTCATGTCCTCACACATATTTGTCAGCACATGGGTTTAGGAGTTGGGACTGCTGGGGTTNGGGTTCTGTGGAGCACAGTGCCTCACTGTACAAGCATGGGTTAAGTCTCTGCTTACTGTTGCTTGCTCTTCCTAAACCAAGGTGAAGTAGGACAGTCTGAGTAATACCATAGCTCTGGATCTAAGTTAGGTCCACCAGAACTAAGCTCAGCTCTTTCACTATGTACCCCCAGTACAGCAAAGTCTGGTTTTACTGGGGCTGGCAGAGGCTCAGTAAAGCTCAGAAGATTTGTTTCAGTGCTCCGCTGCCTTGGCTATATTGGTTTTGGAATTCAGTGGCAATGTAGCCACATGAAAAAGCCGTTATGCCTGATATGATCAATCTTTATAGACTTTGGCATAATGCAAGGACTATCTAGAACCAAAATATATTGCTCACAGACAGTATTCAGACACCATGATCTTTCATTCACTTCAGATGTGTGTCTACCCCAGTTAGACTTCAAAACACTTCTGTGAAACACGGCACAAGTACTTCTGCCTCTTTTGTCTTCTCTTCTGGCTGCTTAGCTGTCCAGAAGTGGCAGCGTCCCATGATGCAGAACAGGAAAGATTGTAGTGCATTTCAGGTACAGACTTAGAAGATCAGGATTCAGTTCTGAGCTCTTCCATAGTGTAAGGCTATGTAAAGATCTCAAATCCCTTCTTTGTTCATAATCTGTATAAAAATAAAGCCAAAAAATTGCACAACTTTGTTATTTAGATTTTAACTGCGCATTGATATGCAGCTTTTAGAGGTACTTGGAAAGGGAAAAAAAGTTGAATTTGACACATTTGTCAAACGGTCATTTTTTCATCTCATCTATGTCAACTGTCCACAACAAAACTGTTACTGGCACAATAATCTGTTGTGAATATTTCTTATGAGTGCTTTTATAACACTCTATGCAAGTTGCGTGTCAATTCTCAGTCCTGTTTTAAATTTTAGATCCTCCTCTTGGTACAGCTGCCAGGATTAAATAAACTCTGTCAGTCCTGGCTTGGAACTGAAGTTTTCTCTCTCCTAGGTAAGCTGCTTATGGCATCTTCTCCTGGATTATCCAGTGCAGTTCCACCAAAGATAATGTTTTCTTTCTTTCAATGAAAAACTGCACCTCTGAAGTTTTGTTTTTCAACACCTAGCAGGAGATGAGGGAATAATGAGGGAAGATGAAGGAAGAATGAAGGAAGAATGACTTTTTTTTCATTGTTCCATGTCTTCAGCAAAGTATGGCAACACTTATTTTTTAATGATTCACAGGCAGTATTATTTGACCATATAAGGTTTTGAGGAATCGAGGCATGAGTCAACATACAGTAACCAAGTCAACACTGAGACTCAGTGCCTGCAAATCGCCAAACAGCATGGTTTCTTTGACACAGATCTATGTCATAACATAGCACGTACCAGGCCACAGCTCAGCTGGCTTTGCAGATTTCTGGGTGAAGAGTTCCGGGAAATAGTTTTTTTACAAAAGTAAGAGACTAAATACCTAGATTATCTAATAACTTGATGTAAAACCTGGAGAAGTGAATAGCAAATGGGACCTCATTTACCTTTGAGTGAATACGTAAATAAAATGAGGCAAAATATTAAGATATATGAATAACAACCANTTTGCTTGCACAGCCCCTGTGTTCTGCATCCCTGGGCACCTAGAACAGGGCTCTCAGGGAATACTTTTTTTTCCCCTGATTAGACATATGTACCAAAGAGACAGGAGAACATAAAGGAATAGAGTACGTCATGTCCTCACACATATTTGTCAGCACATGGGTTTAGGAGTTGGGACTGCTGGGGTTCTGTGGAGCACAGTGCCTCACTGTACAAGCATGGGTTAAGTCTCTGCTTACTGTTGCTTGCTCTTCCTAAACNTTTTTTTTTTCTTTTCTTCTTTTATCCTTCTATTCTTCAGAAAACAACTTAATAAAAACTTAATTTTTTAATCCCAGATTTCTATGTGAAATACTTAATATTTTCTTCATTAAACCATAATTCCATCTATGATATTCTTTGCTCCCAAAATGTTATTATGGTTTCAATAATGCAAGCATCATGTTTACTGACCACAGACAGTGCTTTTCAACCCTGAACCCTATCATTTATAAATCCTCAGAAGTTACCAGTTTTTTTTCCTCTTTAACTACAGAGGAAAAAAATTTTGCCGTAGGATCTAATCCAACATGTCTTGCCATTAATGGAAAAATACTTGAAAGTATTTTCCCCTTTTCTGACATTTCTTGTAACGTTGTGAAGGTGAAAGGATAAAAATAGAACATGAATAAAAATTACTGTTATAATTCAATATTATCTTTGGCTATGTATAACTTTATCTTAGAATTGTTTAAGTACAATTTCAACATTCTTAGATGGAGTAATCACTTTCAAACTGCAGACTAGTTAATTAAAAACTGCAGACAAGTTAATTAAACTCTTCAGACTCCTATTTCATTGGGTTAAGACTGCCAAAAAGAAAAAATAAATTCCTATACACAAACACTTACAGGTTGATGGTAAGACACACTGAATAGGACTCATTTGCTAGTTTTATGATAGGCTTTGGACTACATTTCCATTTGAGAAAAAGCATTAATATGCATAAAATAGCATCTGGAAGGAAGAGATGAGTGGAAATCACCTTTAAGTCAGAAAATGTGGGTAGAGAAGTCATCTCTCTTTTCTACAAAGGCAAGCAAGCAAAGTGCCTTAAATGATCTCATTCACCTCCATGTTAAAGCTTTTACACTGATATTGTAGACTGGAATATTTTGAGATTGAACAAGTGTTTCACAAACATTTGTTCATGAGGTAGCAACTTATCAGATTGCAAGACATAGCTGTGGCCAGCTTGTGGCTGAATGGCCTGAGAAGCTTTAAAAACAAAGGTTATTAGTGGTCCAGAAGGATGAATCCTGGCATCTCTCGAGTGCCATAGCTACAGTATATACCTATGCCAGGCTTCATTCAACTGTCCCGATGCACCACTGTCTTCTTTGATCATAAGGATGACAAACATAAAATATTGAGGATAAATGCTAGTGAATAAAATATATTTCTAGTTTAGTGACCAGTTTACAAACTTTTTCCTCTGCCATCCTCTGAAAAGTCTGTCTTTGTAGTTTGTGTATTACCCTGGAAAGAAACACAGCAGTTACAAAGTAGCTTAATTACTTAAGCATTTCAAGGCCTTTCTTGCCACACTGCTATAATCATAAAGCTGCTTAAGTGAATAAAGTCACCCAAGTGGATGAATATTTTCCATTTCAGGCTTTAATGTAATACCACAAATA
>VYZX01014591.1:2255-21650 GCA_013401335.1 Brachypteracias leptosomus | reverse complement strand
CGGATTCATTCCAGCTCATCATTTGAGCCTGCATATTCCCATCTCCTGCGCACTTTGGTTTTGGACTTCTTGCTGTTTGATCTGAGCATTTCTACTTTATAAAATCTGTTTTTCAGCTGTCTGCCTCACTGCTCAATCTGCCTGGTACACCCATATCTTGCTTTATTTTTTGTACTTTCAGACTCTCTTAAGTGATTTCTACAGATTAATGCAGACTGACATAATCTTTGCACGTGCTTAAGTCTTCATCTTCCAGAATTTTTATCTGTAGTTTTTGATCTTTAATTCCAATTACTATCTCATCTGTGATAATTAAATCTGGCAAAGTGCCACAGTTAACATGGTTCTCATTAATTTAGGGTCAGACAGAAATTCCTCAAAGTACTCTCCCTGCTTCTGCAATTTCAAAAGAAGTCTGACCTCCCAGAGATTTAATTTCTTCCTGGGCACACAATATACCTTAAGCCTTCCCACTTTTAGATTTCAAGCTATCATTCTAGTTTGTCATTTTATTTTTAAAAAATATCAATAACTTTAAATCCAGCAAAACAGAGAGATATATAACAGATAATGGTTTGTTTCTGGTTCTAATATTTCTTTGGGAACCTAAATGATAGAAAAGAAAGGCTTGTAAATTTTACAGACTATTCAAAGAGAGAGTAGGATGACAAAATAATGAGAAGACAGGATTAGGAATTTATTTTGACAGACTGGGGAAATAGTCTGAAAAAATGGGGCACAATAAGAAGAAATACAAGATTTTACACTCATGAATGAATAATCAACAGCAGAAACACAGCTGTAAAACAATCTGTTAGCAGTTCTTTGGGAAATAATCTCGACATACACGTGGAGCTAGCATGAGTCGATCATATGCTGTTGTAGAAGAGGCACACAGCATATTGAGATAGATAAGCAATAATAAAAAATGTTAAGTAATTCTTCAGTCAATTCAGCATTGCAATAGCTTTAGCTAGGATAATGTGTCCAGTTTCAGACACAACGCTTGAGAAAGACAAAAGACACTGATCTGAGATTTAGGAAATTGGATTTAGAGCAAAAAGATTGAAAATGAGCTTGTTTAGACTAGAGAACAGAAAACTGAGGGAGAACATCATAATAGTCCCCAAAAAAGTAAAAACTGTTTCACATTACTCTGTAAAGAAGCAAGGAAAAAAAACTGTATTCTGGGCTCATGGACAAAAGCAGGATGACATGAATTTCAGCTACAAAGAGATTCAGGTTAGCTGCTAGGAAGAATTTCCTAGAAATAAGGAGAGAAAAAAAGAATAAAACGTGGAGGAGTTTATATTGTTTCAATTGCTCTATATCTTTAGAAGCAGATCAGACAAGCATATGTACAGATTCTTCTGAGAGAAGAAGGGGAAAAATCAGAATTACCATACAACCTCTGCAAATCTTGTCCAACGCTATTTTTCTATAATGCAGGGATAATAGTCAAGATCAGTCACTTGTTTGTGCCTCTCTTTCATGTCATTAAATCTGTCTGTGTGCATTTTAGTTCTTGCCAGGATCTCCGTCCAAGGCTCTGCAGCAATGTTGGAAAGCTTCATTTCTCTATGCTCCTTCTTGCCTGATAGTTGCTCTCTCTTTGCCTAGTCAGATCAGGTTGTCCACCTTTTTCCTAGATACATTATTCCTAAGGGCTTACCCATTCCTACCAGCCTAACACTGGCTTTTAGGTGGCTCATCATCAAACTGAACTGACAATCCAGAATGAAACCTTGAAGATTCGTAAGGGGTAAGATTTACAGTAGCATCTCTTCAAAACAAAAGTAGACTGGGAACTACCTATACCTCTTGAGAAATGCCATGAAGAAGATAGGACTGAAATCATATCCTTCTCCAGTGTTTGAATATGTGACTCAGGGACTGAGAGAGGCTATTCTGTCTAATTAGGATTTAGAAATTTTGAGTGTATTTTTCTAAGATACTCATGCTAAAACAATAGGAAGTGGTGCTCTCCACCCTTAATAACAGCCTGTTGGTGAGAGCACTTATTTAGAAAGTGATGGGCCAGGATTCAATACCCTCCTCAGCTAAAGAAGTGACAAATTCACATTTTGCTTCTTCTAGGAAAGAAGACCTAACCACTGGGATCTAAGTCTGGGGGTCATAAAATGGAAAAAAATTGGTTTATTCTTATTCAATGTAAAAATGTGTCAATGGTTCTGGGAACAGAGACAGAATAGAGACATGAGCTGGAAACAGAAAAGAAGCGAATAGAAATAGTATTGGAGTCACAGACAAGGTCCCAAGGCTTCCCCTTGTTCCTTGTGTACTTGAACTGACAGGCACTACATGGAAGGTCAGGGTTGGCTCTGCCAGCGTCCCTGATCACAGCATGGAACAGTGAGAAAGCAGGTGTCTGGATGCTCAAGCTGGGAGAATCCTGAGTAATTACAGCAGCAGAAATACAGCTAGAAAAGAATTTTTAGGCCAAAGAGCAAGATGCTTAATGATTTCAGGTGATTTCTGTACTAGGTGGCTGCGGATCACGTTTTTCTTGCATTACCATCTCAGCCTTTGGTGCCTAAAATTTAATTAGCTGGGACCTAAACCAAAGTCCTCTTAAGAATTTAAATCCTCAGAGGTCACAACTGCATTACATCTTGATTTACAGTTTTCATTTGTTCTCATAAAATCAGTGGAGTTGCAGAACTGCAATGAAAACAACATTTTGATAAGTAGGTTTATATCTGTTATGCATACAAAGAAATGCTGTCCTATGTGTGCCACAAATCTGCTACATGTAAAAAAAAGAATCCAGCTAATTCTGGATATACAATGCTCTATGAAATGGTTCTTGCCATGCCAGGCACATTTGCTTCCAGCTTTCAATCCTATGAATGGAAATTTTAACAATTATAGGCTTTTTTTTTTTTTTTTTTTTCTCCCCCCTGCTTATCCCACATCCACAGTTAGATGTTTTCCAATTGTGGAAAGTCCTCAAATGTACTGGAAATAGCTCAGGTTCTGGCAAACAAAAACTAATCCTTAGAGACTGAATTTTCATGCACAGTGTGCATAGTCCAATAAATTTGTTCATTGTCTGAGCAAAGAAGCTTGACAATAGGAGAATTGTGTTATGAAGCACATACCACATGTTAAGTTCATAACCATGGAGGTGTCAGAACTAGGGCAACAAGTCTAGGATTACTGCAGCCCTTGCCAATCACTCACATATACCATGTTTTATACACGTTGTTCAAATTGAGATTCTCAGGGTTTAATTCTTTCCCTTGTGCACTACCTGCATTTTCCCCCTTCAATATTAAGGCAGAACGTGCTCCCATTTGAGTGGTTTGCATTCGTGTATGTGTAGTCTTTCAGTCATATGCATGCCCTCTGTGTAATGCTAATAACTGGTGGTCTTAAATACATTAATGTTACCTTAATCCAGGGAAAATAAACGCTGATTAGGCATAACATGCAATGTGTGAAATTTATTAGTGTAAAATCATCTCCATACCAAAACCAATGTTGGGAACACCTTTTTATTTAATCTCTAACCAGATCAGCTCAAGCACATGCCAAACTTGCTTAATTGAGGAGGAAAGTTTCATGTCACTTTGTTGTATTAAAATTAACTCGGTATAAAGTCTGGTATAAATGTATGTAATCTTTCAACACTAATCAGTGTACATAGCTTGATGTAATTCATCCTATTTGCCAGCGTAGAAATCATAGTTCTCTCCCCAAGTGACAACAAGATCATGCCATCTCAACAGCTTCTTATGAACATGATGTTCAACAGCAGAATTTCATTAGTTCAGCACTCTTCAAAGCATTAACCTACATTTTCAATTTGAGGTGTCAAGAGGCAAGACATGGATGAATGGATTTGTAATTTGTTGGTGTGCCATTTATTTCCTTCTGTCTTTATGGGTTTATTTATTCAATGCCATCTGAATATACAATATCTTTGTGCTAATTTTAAATGATTCTTTAGGACATGAGCTTATGTATCAGTGTAAAGCAGATGCTGTAAGCAATCATCATAGCCATATATGACTATAATCTTTGCTGGACAGATATACCTGCAGGTGGCTTTTTCTAGAAAATAGTATAGAATCAGGAAAAAACATTGATATAGGCNAAAAAAAAAAAAAAAGGAAAAGAAATCATTACTTTGTTACATTTTCACACTGTCTTACCTTCATGCTTTTTGCATTAGGATATTTAATGTCTTCTTTTTCGATCTGATAACTTCTTTCTCGGAGACCTGCAGACATCTGAAAAAGCCCCACAATTTATTTCTTCTTTAATGGAGGAGCAGCCAAAGCAGTTTTAGCCTTCTGAATCAAGTAACACTACAGTACCTATTTCTCCTGGGAGAGGTCATGTTACTGGCTGCTTGGACGTCACAGCAGTACCTGATGGGTCCCAGCTGCCGATCCTCTGTCAGCAGGCTCTCTGACACGGGGGGTACTCCATTCACAGTCCAGGAGTGTAGGTAACAGCCTGCCACTCTGACAGCAATTGAATAAACCTGGCTCCAAGGCTGTCTGTAATGATACATAACTGATAAATCAATTTTGATCTATGCATGGCTGAATGGAAAAAGGGAGAAAAATGCTGAACTTTTTACCTTACATAATGGGATGAAAATGCTGATCTACATTTCAGATTCATCTGCTTTACAAATGTAAAGCAGAACAGCTACCTTTCAGACCCTCATCCTTATCTAAAACTCTGGGAAGTATTATACATGTTAAGTCATGGAAGTCATACATGTTAATGTACCAGAGATGAAACTTGGTGTCTAATTTTTACAGTAATATGTCTCATTAGCACTTACCTGCAGCACACACAATGCCACTGCATCTGCTACCCAGCTTTCTTTTGCTTTATAAATTATAAGTGTATTATAATACTTCATAAATGTGTTATAAAGAGTGTTACAAAAGTGTTATATATGTATGTGTTACAAAGAGTGCTATAAATGTGCACCCATATGCACATTTCTATGGGCATAGAAACACTATTACTAGCTCCTTAACAGTCCTCTGAACTCATTAATGGCAGCATACAGAGGTCTCCAAGAGGCTGAGGAACACAGGACTCTGCAGAAGACCCTTGTGCCCTGTAGCCTTTCTGGGGCAGCTGGGGGGCAAGGCAGCTTTTTGGGCAGGTGGCCCCAGCCCTGACCTTGACGGCTTGGGGCTGGGGCCAGGGAGGAGCTGGCAGGGTAAGGGTCTCAGTGTTGCATGGTTCCTTTTCTCCAATAAGGAAAAGGCACCTCGGTGGACTGCAGACAACCTGCGAGCATGGAGAAGTAATGGCAACAAGCTTCCTGCACGGCAGAGACCTTGCACAGGGTTTGAGATGTGGTCATGAGCTGAACCTCAGAAAGGTCAGTGTACATTTTATTGCAGTCCAAATACAACCCTAAACCCCCAAATGAAGGCAAATTTTTTATATCAGTTTTTGAGTCCAATAAGACAGATTGTCTCCCATATCTGTAAACACAGAAATAGAAGATTAAATTGTTTACCCTCCTCCTGTTTTGAGATCTCAGAATAGCACAGCATCTTTTCCTAATACAGTAATACCCTCACTTGCAATCAAAATATGCAGAGGTGGAAACAATTGGCAGCTTTTTCTCCCTTCCCTCCTTTATTATAACTTGTTCACTTCTGGGAATCACGAAAGAGGAATGTTTTGCTAGGATTGTGAAAAGGGGAGTTCCAGCTTGATGTATATGGGTCAAGGGGTCATCTCGTCCATCAGGAACAGCGAAGAGGAGTGGGGGGAGTTGTTGCATGGTGAAATACTGTGCTAAAGAGCTTGTTATGTGGGGTACACGTGCAAAATAATGCATAGATCCTTCCACCAAGTCTGTGAAAGTTGTTGGAATAAGAAAGAGCAAAACTAGTAGAAACACATAATGGTGGTCCAGAAAAACTGGAGGAGGTAAAAGCAGAGAGGTAAGTCTAGGAAAGGGAGTATAACAGGGAAGTAAATGAGCTGAGAAGTTTCTGAAAAACAGAGGGTAGAAAAATAAAAATGTTCTGCTGACTTTAACAGAAGTTATATGTTCATGTGAAGAAGAAATAAAAGATTAACTGAAAAATTATATCCAGAGGAAAGACCTTCTCATAAAGCAGTCTACAGGTAGCCAAGTCAAAAAAAACCCAAGAGGTGGAAGGTGCCACTGGAGAAGTTATGAATAAAACTATGGTAGTGAGTAAACTTTCACTTTGTGTGTGTAAACACAATCCATGTGTTGTTTTCTTCCTTTGAACAATGGAAAACAAACAAACAAAAATGTCAGATTAACCTAGGTATTGCCTCTGTTTAAGGCTCAGGGCAATCCCCCACGGAGCAGAATTTGTTTCACCCCTCTCTCCCTCCCCTTTCTCTCCCAGGGGAGGAAGGAAGGCCTCACACAAAGTTGGAAATCAAGATTACAACTTTTAACAAGGAACAACAAAAGAGATATTAAAGGAAGGGGAATATACAGAGGTATTAAGAGATGATATATATACAAAAGTGATCCTCGGATGTCGCTGGATTCCTCCTGAACCATGTGGAGTTGTAGCCAGCCATGCAGAGGTGCAGTCCCAGCAACAATCCCAGCAAGGAAGGGGCAAGCAGAACTTCCTGTGTCCTTTTATAGAGTGTGGCAGGAAGGGGAGTGGAATAGCTGCTCTACCTGTCCCTCCCCTTCCCCAAACATTAAACCACAACAGGAATCTTCAGATTCAGGTTTGGTTTTTTAAAACTCTTCAAAAATGGTCTAAAATAATTTTAAAACACAATACTATGAATAAAGTATTGAAACATTACAAGATGTTTAAAAACTATAGATATGCTATGAGGCCAGAAATTAAATCTTTCAACTTTCTGTAATAATTTTAGGTGTCAGAAATTGACATCCTTTGCTAAGTAAGCAGTTTTCTGAAGCAAAAATTAGTACATTTTCCAAAGCTAAACCAGAGGAGGCAAAACATTTTTCATCCCCATTTTAAAAGATAAGCCCTAACACACATTATACCAACCATTAAAAAAAAAAAAAGTTGGATATCAAAACTATTTGCACTGAAAACAAAAACACCAGCAAAAAGCAAACAAAACCAGTCTTAGAAGTGGCCACTGTGTCCTGGGCCATTGATACTCCCTTCCCAATGGGCCCATAAACTAACAGCATTTTTTTTCTGAAGACATAAAACATGAGCCATAATTGTTGCTCCAGGCAGTATCTTCTTGACAGCGAGATATTGCTTAGCTGGAAATTTGGTACCAGCATGGCAGTTAAGTGGTGTTGATTATCGTTTATAGTTTAGTAATTAGAGAAAATACTCAGCTAGGGCAGCAAAATTTCTAGTATGTAGTGCATTTGAGAGCAAAAGAACAAGAATACAGCTCCACGAGTGAGTGAAATAACTGACATTGAGCTCCTTCTCCACATCTTTTCCCTCACATATATTCACTTTCCTATATGCAAGCAACATTTAGCTCTTAAGGGCATACGATCATCAGATTCTACTCAAGAACTCAACGTCTAATATGCAGAGGATCCTTTGAAAGTCCAGGACACTATTTGTGATAGTTATACTATGGTTACTATTACACTAAAAAGCAGGTTTTACTTCATAATAAATCATAAATACTTTTTCTACCCCCACTTATGATTAATGTCTTGATCAGTATCTTACACCAGAATTCACCAATCTCTAACTGTCCCAGGGTATTACACTTGGCAATAGTTTAATACTTAATATTCTTGCATTATCATCTTACGTTGAAGTTCTGACTTTTCAGAAAATAAGGAACATGAAGGAACAACATTTGATCTTTATCCCTCCCATGAATCTCCCAGTCTTCTTAGAGGCAGTCTGTTTTCATTGCATTTGACCATTGAATTTTATCTGTGAGAGCACAGATCATGAACATGAGGGTGCTGCATTACAGAGATCACCAGTGACTTAAAGCCTTAGTGGCTAAGAGCTTCAACGAGTTTAAATTTCTCAATAACTTCATGCTTCCCAGGTGAGGACAAACACAATAAATATTAAACAAAATTTAGCACCCTCTTTGACCATCTCACTCTGTCAAAGGAGCAGCAGTTTCAAAGTGGTATGCACTGCAAGTATGAATCATAGCATAACAGTACATATTAACCTCCTAAATAAACTTTTGCTTGTGTTCAGGCTGCTCCACAAAGGCAATGGCAGCTGAAGGCCATTCAGTTCTGCAAAGCAGCAGAGGCTTTTCAGCTGGATAACCACAGAGGAATAATCAGAAGAAAGGCAGGCAAGAAGAGAACAAATGTAAAAGTGCAAGATTCAACCTCATTTTAATAGGAATGTCATTATGGCTCCAGTGAACGCCACATGAACTTCATTGAAAAATATTAATTGGTACATATTGACATTTTTAATCCTTCCACTATGGCTAAGAACTTGCCCTAAATGTAAGAATTTTGAGAATGGAAACCCCAATATTCTATACAGAATATCCCAAATGAAAACAGGGAAAAGAAAAAAAAAATTAGTTGGAATCTGAATTCTAGTAGCTTATACCAGAAATTTGCTAATATAGCTTTAAATTTCACACATGAAACCCATAAACAAATGAGACGGTATCCAGGAATCTTACTGGCTAGGTTGTGGGAATCTATACAGAGAGTTTTGCTGCGTGAAATGGAATAATACCATCAATACACATATGGACTGAACATCTCCCCATGTATCCAACTAGCTGTGTGTGTGTATCTATCTATCTATCTATATCATATACCTATCTTATAAATCTAAATGATCTACTGTTTAGAACAAACTCTTTCCACTTAGGATTTCAGGGTTCTCCTGTTTCTAACTATAACAAAGGACTCAGTCTTACAGGTTGCTCTGTATTGTCAATTACTATTTAACTGGGATTTATGTGTGGATAAAGAGAAGGGGTGAAAGTGGAAAATTATGTATATGCAGCCTCTGCCAAAGAAACAAGATAACTTTTCTAAATGTTATTTATACTGTCATGTGTCTTATAAGTAGTTAGCTGAGTGACTGAACAGAACATTTTCCTTGAAAATTGTAAAGACCTCAAGTGAAGAGCTAGCTCCAATACAACTGCAACGCATCATAGCTTCAATTACAGCTTTGGCATGAATGATTCCTTGTGAAAATTGTGTGGTATTCTCTCGAACAGCAACTATTTGAAAACGCAAAGCAGACTACTTTGCTATCTTCATAATTTTTAAAACTAATATTGAGCACAATTAATTTTATCCAGGAGTAATTCACAGAGAAAGCGCCTTTTGTGAGGTGAGGTTATCATTAAGTGCTTCCCAATCTTCAGTCTATTGTGAACTGTGCCACTGACATGAACAAGATACAAAGGAAAACCTAATTACAAGAAACTTTTCTTTGCAAATTTTGCACATAAATTTCATTAGAAAGGTGAAGTCAGTTATGTACAAGAGGAATGTGTTTTAAGAGTTTCCCCTGGGAAAGAAATCTCATTTTTCTGAGGTGTATAGTGGCCCCTAGTGGCTCCTGTCTTCAGACAAAAGTATGATGTCTGCCATGTTTTAGAAAATAATTCTTGGGATGGTTTATTTCAAACATATTATGTTAGGCTAATTGACATATTTATTAGCTCTGTATATTTGTAACTGTATGTAAATGCCAGATGTTGTTAATCTTCTGGAACAAAAGCTGCCAGTAATAGAAATATATAGTTAAATATATAAATGTATAATGCTATGTAAGATACATATAAATCAGAGATAGGATTGAATCCAACCTCTTGATATAAATACCCTTATAAAAAGATAAGAGGATTGGGTTCAGCTCCAAAGTTTTTAGCTTCAGAACATCTGCACTGCAAATAGTCGTGTAATATTCCTTCATCTGAGCTTATTGCAATGTAGAGAATAGTTAGATAGGAAAACATTGCTGGTGATGTACCTCCAAGTCCAAAGTCTAAATCCTCAAAATTTTTACTTCAGACTTATCTAATCATAGAGGTGCATAAAGCTTGTGGGAGCCTTAAGTCCCTTAATATTACATATCTCAAGGATTTTTTCAGTTCTCATTTGGGACAGCCCCAAAGTCAGCGGAGTCCTGTGATCCTGAGCAATAGAAAGTATCACATAATGAGTTGGGGTACATAAACTAGGTAAGTTTTTGTCTTGTTTTTCTGAAGGGAAAGGAGTTTTCTTCATGGAGTGCACTTGATAAAATGGTCTTTATGCAGCATAGAATCATAGAATTGTCAGGGTTGGAAGGGACCTTAAAGATCATCTAGTTCCAACCCCTCTGCCATGTGCAGGGACACCTCCCACTAGATCAGGTTACTCAGAGCCCCATCCAGCCTGGCCTTAAAAATTTCCAGGGATGGAGCTTCCACCACCTCTCTGGGCAACCTGTTCCAGTGTTTCACCACCCTCATGGGGAAGAACTTCTTCCTAAAGTCTAATCTGAATCTACCCACCTCTAGTTTTGACCCATTCCCCCTAGTCCTAAAAAGTCCTTTACCAGCTTTCTTGTAGGCCCCCTTCAGATACTGGAAGGCCACAATAAGGTCCCCTTGGAGCCTTCTCTTCTCCAGACTGAACAACCCCAAGTCTCTCAGTCTATCCTCATAGGAGAGGTGTTCCAGCCCTCTGATCATCCTCGTGGCCCTCCTTTGGACACGTTCCAGCACATCCTTATCTTTCTTGTAATAGGGGCTCCAGAATTGGACACAATACTCCAGGTGGGGTCTCACGAGGGTGGAGTAGAGGGGGAACATGCAGTGGGAACTACTTCTTTACTTATAATTTCAGCCTTTTACTTGTTATTGCAATTGGACAGTGTTACCAAAGGTAAACTCCTTGGTAATTGCAGGAAGTCAAAGAAGCAGATAGGAGATCATGGGTCATCTTCCATCTCTGTCTAAAAGGCTTCAGACTGATAGCTCAGCTCTCATGAGTGACCAAAAATCCAAACTATCTTCTGTGGGAGTGTTCCCTGTCCTTTCTGATAAATCTGGTAGTTACTGAAATTAACCCTGGATACCAGAATTGGCATCAGAAAGGCAACCAAAGCAATGTTGACTCTCATAGCCACTACAGTCCACTGTGGAGTTAGAACACAACGACAGTCATACGTTTCTAAAGCCCTATTAGGACTTCAACACAAATGGGTCAAAGTGCCTGAATCACAGCATCACTAACATTTTTAGTGTTGTTGGAATATAAACGTTGCCCTAAAATTGGGATAACACCTTACTGTGCTAAAGTGACATTTGCCTTGGCCCATTGTTGTGGTTTAAGGTTTGGGGAAGGGGAGGGACAGGTGGAGCGGCTATTTCACTCCCCTTCCTGCCACACTCTATAAAAGGACACAGGAAGTTCCGCTCGCCCCCTCCTCGCTGGGATTGCTGCTGGCTCCAGATGGCTCTGTGGCTGCTACAACTCCACGTGGCTTGGGAGAAATCCAGTGGCATCCGAGGATCGATGTTGTATATATTTGTATATATACCTTCCCTTGTTACTTCTGTATATTTCCCTTCCTCTGATATCCCTTTTGTTACTCCCTGTTAAAAGTTGTGATCTTAATTTTCCAACTTTGTGTGAGGCCTTTCTTCCTCCCCTGGGAGGGAAGAGGGGAGGGGGAAGAGGGGTGGAACTAATTCTGCTCCGTGGGGGTTGCCCTGAGACCTAAACGGAGACACCCATTTAAGACATCTACAGCAGAGTCTTTTATAGTCACTTGGGGAAGCCATGGTCATCAAAAGGAAGGAAATGGGTGCTCCTACAGAAGGTTTCATCTGACTGGTTAGACAGAACTTCTTAAGAGATAAACTGAACAGTACATCAATGCAAGTGTTCAACTAACTTGACTATTCAGCAATCTTCATGAACAAACAGAATTTGAGCCCTGTAGGAGTAGACTCCTAAGGCAGTTGGTCTGTGGAAATACTAATAAATAAATTCCCACAAACCTGTCACTTGCATGAAGTTGACACCTTGGTAGGCCGAAAAGTAATTAGTGTTTTATTGATACATCACTGCGGAATCTTAGTTTATCTAATGAAAACACGTAATTAATCTGAAACAAAGAGGTTCAGTTGTCTCCTTCTGGGTGCAGATTATTCTTTTTAAAAAATATTTCAGAGTACTGAATCACACAATGGTCTCCTTTACCTCTTCTGCCAGCCTAAGCAGGATTTTAGGCTGTTCTGTATGGATGAGCACTGTTGGACATGTTACAGCACATCTACTCGGAGATTTTTTTCTCAAAAGGAGAGGCAAGAAAAACTGTCACTCTTATCCTTTAGCTGTTTCAGTGCTCAGCACTATAAATTGATGAGTGCTTGAGCATACATCTTCTCTTTCAATCATGCCACTATATTGGCTGTGTCATTCTGACTACAACACAGGTCTTTCACATTTAATGCTTCCGAACTAAAAAAATCATCACAGAATACCTCTTAGAACTATGAGACTTCATATGGGGCTGAGAAGAGATTGAGGCCAAGTCATATGCTGGCTGGATGTGGACTCTCTACTACAGAAGCAGTGTGCCTAGCAGTGCACTCTGCACCATTATTATGTGGGACAGTGATCTCTTGTTGGAGAGTAACCTTAACGATTTAAGCTGTGCTTTGCTCTGGATTTAACTCTGCTTGGGGCTGATTATCAGCAACTGCAGAAAGCCACCTTCATTTCCTCTCATCCCCTAATGCTGAATACTCCATGTGTCAGGGATCCTCACAGGAAGAACACATACATGAAGAACATCCTAGGCTTTAAAAGAGATTCCTTATTGCTTCCTGAAGCTTGATGAAAACCAACTAATGCTCTGAAAATAATGTGGTATGTCCTGAACTGACAGAGTTACAGTGCTTTACAAATAAGTAGGCGTTTAATATGTTCAGAAAATTCCATCATTTCTCTAAAATACTAGTGGGTTTGTAATTTACTATACCTAAAATGGGTTGATACATGCTATGGTATGTCAGAAAGGCTTTCTTACTGAATATTTAGCAGGTAAAATAATCTTTGGCTATCTTGCTAGTTACAATAATCATTACCACAACTTCAAAGTGCCAGAATGAAAATAAGAAAAAATTTAATTTCATGGTAGAATGATTTTGATGGCATTTAACATATTACAAATACTTGTGAAACAACAAATAAGGAAATGAGGTGAGTCTACTGGGAAACATTCATCTGAAGAGAAACTGATAGAATGTCACTCTTTGTCCATGCTATGGGGCAAATCTTTTTACTGAACCGTGATCTACTGGGAATGGGCAATCCCACAGTTTCTAAAAGTTAGTGTTACCAGGAGATAGTTGCTAATGGAAATGGCATATAAATCCTAGAACACAATCAGAATAATCCCAGAAAGTTGTATACTGGCCCTCAGTAATTTTTCCCTTCCAGGTTTTGCATCATTGTGGTCTACAGGTATCCCAGGTCCAGGTTCATACCCTAAACCTTGTGGGTCCTTCAGACTTGTACAGTCAGAGCTTCCTCTCTTCCTTTCTTTGCTTTTAGCCTTACTAAATTGGTCTTGCATGCATGGAGCCTGCTCCTGTTCATCTTGTGCCAAACACTCCTCTAAATTCTTCCTTGAAAACAGATCCCTTCTGTTATCTACTGCTAACTTCCTCTTCCACATATCTCTCATACAGTATGTTTGACCTTGCTATATCGGTATATACAGACAGGAAATTTAAACATTTTACAAAAAAGATCAACAACTCATGTATTTTTCCCACTACAAATAAACCAGATGATCTGACTTTTCAATTAAAAAAGCCATTGTCTGTATAACCTCTAAAGAAAAGCTTTTATTCATCAAGGTCCTTACTTCTAGATTTGGATCTTCTTAAGGGGTTGCAGAGCTTGATTAACTGTGATTGCTCAACAGAAATCACAAAACTAAGTTCCACTTTTGTCTTACCCAATGACGTTGTATTCTGCTTATCATCTAAGGGCTGAGGAAAATTTGTTATTACTACTTAGACCCTCCAGATCTGGAGACATGAATTCTGCTACAGACCAGCAATGCCCCATTGGTCACAGTCCCCCTAAAAGGAAAGCTTAATGGTCTCCAAATCTATAAGATTCAATCATACAAACTGCTAGTAGCTACATTAGGAAATTTTATCTAGATTAAGATTCTGAGAAATTCTTTAATCATTTTAGTCTTAACCCATCAGAAACTTTCTCTTATTCAAAAGAAAGAACCTGCCAGCTTCTTGGTTTCTGGTAAAACACAACATACTGCTAAGGTATGATTTGCCACTTTTTTCGTGCTACATATTTACACTTAATTATGATTGTATCACTGAAAATATCCCTTGCATTTCAGGCTCTGAAACATGTATTTTCCCATGGGTTTTCTGGTTTGATGTGGGTTTGTTTTGCTTGATAAACCTTCTGTGCTGCTAGTTCTCTTCTTCCTTAGGCCAACACCAAACTCAGCAACATCCCCTCAGCATAACTTCATCTTTTATTCTTCATCTGTTTGCTCTTCTCCATCTCATATCAGCCCAGGAGAAACACACCACTGAGAGAGCTCAGCAAGCTGCCCCCAACAGGAGCTCTCTTTAAACTGATAAGCTCCTTGTTGCTTCTCCCAAACTGGTTGGTTTCTGGTTAATACAGCTCTATCCTCACCCACCACCCCAACCATGATCACCTGGGGGAAGGTGGGGCCTCACACAGGTGGGCCAGGTTCTCTCTGTGGGGCCTGAAACCACTTGAGGAACAAGACATACTGCTGGGTTGTGACTTATCCATAAGTCAACTTCAACTTCAACTTGGGGCCCACAGCCCAGGTCCCAGCACTTCACCCTCAGAAAAGGAGGTGAAGAAGGAGTGGATTTATTTAATCCAAAAAGAAAACAGAAAAAGAGAATGAACTGGTTTCTTCAGTGGTAAATATTTGGACCTTTACTTTAAGTATACAAAAGATAAAACAAGTGGAAATTTGTGCACTTGTCTGTTTATATCTGCTCAATTACATCACTTACAAGACGAAATCTCTTCCTTTCTGAGATTTGCTTGGTATATATACAGTCAATTGTCATTGTAGGTTAATACTTTTCTAGAATCAGCCCTAACTTCTGACCATATTCTGTATCTATTTCTCCATAAAAACATCTTCCCAAAGAAACTGACTATCAAGCTCCTAAGCCCTCGAACACTCTGTGATGATCTTTGGTTGGCTTCTGTAACAGAGAAATTTTCCAGTTATTCTGAAATATATGCTTTTTCTGGATATAAACCTCTTTCAGATTTATATATACACAGTCACCCAATACTATGTCATGAGGAAAGTCAGTACATTAAGTAACAATTTAAAAAACTAGTGGCATCACCATAGTCCCTAGTGTAGCTACCTGGGATTATTTGAAGAAACAGCTCCATGAATGTTATCTAAACTTTTTTAAGGAACACAAGAAATCAGGCTTTGGACATGCCCTGCATGAAATTAACACTTTGTATTGCACTACAGATTCTTATCTTCCAAATAAAAGATTTAAATTGATATAGAAAACCTCAAATTCAGAAACTGACTGGTAGAATATATTTCTACTGCATACTGAGACATATAACTAAAAACTGTTCTCTTACAGTGCTTATGAAATGTAGAAAGTGTTTCTGGCATACCTGGATGGAAATTTAATCATTTCTAGTGAGCTTGCTCAGAAAAATAGCTTGTTCCAAAGTGTCTGGGTGTGTCTGCTCATACATGAATTCTGTACTTGCAAGTGTCCACATGTTAGTGTTCAATAACAGACTTATAAAACCCTGAAACTGAAGACTTCTATGCAAATCAAGTTTCTACTGTTATTACGTGCCTTAAAATAAAAACTCCAGAAAGTACTTACCAAAAAAGCCCCTTTGGTTTTTTGACCAATTTGCCCAGTTTCTGTGGGCAAGTCCATGGCCAGGCTTTGTAAATTCCACAGCCTGACCTCTGTGACTATTGTTTGTTCTGAATCTGAAAATAAAAAAAACACCAATGGTTTAAAAACAGGAAAAAAAAAGGAAATATAATTTAAACAAACATATTTTCCTTGAAAATACTCTTAAGTCTTCCGTAACACTATTAGTAAGTGAAAACAGAGTGTTTCTTCTGTGTTTTTGATTTTATGTAACTGTGACACAAAATGAACAAGCAGAAGGTGTTACACACCACTTAATCGTGATGGGAGCACAGTGAACTTCCTGCTGAGTGGTGTAACAACTATTCCAGGTGTGCATTAATGAAGAATCAAATGAACATCAGTCATTTGAAATATCTCTGGAGGGATTTTCTATTAGCTATTTCTTGCACATCATTAACACTTATGCTGTATTAGAGTACAGTTTATACATATAAATTTTTATCAGTCATTTTTGAAAAATTGGTGCTAGGCACATTTCTGAGACAACATCATTTCCACTACTTTTAACAGAAAGGAATTGCCTCAGGTAGCTGTGGACCATGGCCCACCCAGCTAGCACCAAATCACAGTCTGTGTTAAATAATTTGTAATACAAATGATGCTGTGTGGTGGGTTTACCTTGGCTGGGTGCCAGGTGCCCACCCCTAGTCCCTCTATCACTCCCCCTGCCCCCCAAAACCTCCATCAGCAAGGCAAGTGGGGAGAGAGTAAGATGGAAAAGAAGAACCCATGGGTTATGATAAGGAATATCCTATTGGTCAGCTTGGGTCAGCTGTCCGGGTTGTATCCCCTCCCAGATCTTGCCCCCCCCGTACCTTTGGTGCTGTGTGGGCACTGATAGTCATAACAAGGGTGTGTGTTATCAACACTCTCTGGGTCCTAGTACTGCAGCATGAGGGCTGTATGGGGAAAATCAGCTCAGACAGACCCACTACATGCTGCGAAGAAAATTATAATCAGTATCATTCACCACAAGTTGGAGTGCAAGGAAAATCTTATGGAGCTCATTCTTATCTATGTTGGTTGTATCACCTTCACAATCACTGAAGTAGCAAAATGGACTGTTGCTGCACATGGTCAGCTTCACCTGTTCTGAAAACCATATGCAGGTCAAGGTCAAAGTAGCTGCTGCCACAGGCAAGCAACATTTATGACAAAGAGTTCTTCTGCATTATCATATTTCTCAGCTAAAGATCTCACTTCATAAACACTCAACCCCCAAAATATGATATTTTAGGGAAAACGTTTTTGCAGAATTACCAGTGTGGGCTTGGGAGGATTGTTCTGATAAAAATTCAAATTCAGCATCCTTAGAATGAAGTTGGAATTTCAGAATTTAACTTAAGGAGAAACTCTGATTTGGCATTATTTAATTTAAGTATCCAATAGTAGAATATAGTGGAATATCTGGTAGAATCCAATTTGGGAAGAAAACACTTAGGTTACTTTTTCAGACAGGTATGTACATATACTTGTGTGTGTCTATGTATATATATATAATTTTTATACATATAAAATTACATTAATTCTACATCTACCTCTTCTATAACAAAGGCATACAGTTGGGGTTTCAAATATGCTCAAAGAACACATCTGTTTTACTGGCTTGGCTGCTCAATATATATCTATGGTTTTACCCTGTGTTCACCATTATGCAACCTAAGCAACTGTATGTGTTATTTACATATGACGTTTTGAGTGTTAGTATTGAGAAGAACAGAAAAACATGTTTGTTTCTTCTCAAAAAACTTCCAATGACCTTTAGGGGGCATAGGTCCCTCTCTCATTCTCTCTCCTAGCTCTTAGCAGTGTACAGTTTCTTAGAAATAAAAAATGAAAACAAAATCTCTCCTGAGATGATAGAGTGTGAAAGCTGTAAGTGATTTTGTGAGATCTGTGCATTGATATGTCATAAATTGGTGCTACACAGCACCTCCATAGAGTAGTAATAACTTCTGTCTCTCACTCTGTGGGAGGATGAATAACAATGAAAATCACTTTCTTCTTATCAAAGAACACCACAAAATATTTCTGAAATATTTTCCATTAAAAATATGTATATTTAACATCTACTCTTTTTGAAGGTAATTTTATTATTCCTGTTAAGTGATTTTTTTATTGCACAGTTTGTAAGGTGTAATGTGACAATTATGCCAGATGGTCCTATGACAACACAGAAAATGTTTGAAAACAGAAGCCAGTCCTGAAAAAGTGATACTGTCTTTCTAAGCTTTCTTCTAGGTTAAATCTCATGCAAGGCCTAATCTAGCCTAAATCATGACTCTGTATAATGTGCAACTCCAGCTTTTCCTGACAGATATCCTTATCTGTCAGGAACTGGAATTTCTTGGGACTGCTTACAGGGTTTTTTTTGTGAAATTTAATCCAGGTTTATCAAGATCACCACTTTGTGAACTGACAAACTACCCTAAAAATATACTTTGTCCTCCTTGCAGAAGCCAGTCTCCAGTACATTCAGCATGCCATCGTATAGCTAGACGTGTCATGAAAGATAATAGACAGTGCTGGAGAGAGCTTCAGTAATACTGAGATCCATCTGCCTCCTCAAGCTGCTTCTACTTCACTCTTACCATATATAATTCATTCTTAAAAACAACAAACTCCTCAGCCTCCCCCAGTGACGTACTCCAGTGCTCCAAAAGCCCACTATATTATTCATGTGGCATGCAGAGGACTGGAAGTAATCTAAAATAATCATTGGCAGACACAAAAGAGTAGCAGGGAAATCGAGATGCAGGTATGGCCAAGCACTCGCCAGTAGTATGTGCAAGGTTGGCAATCACATGCCTGGTCTGAGACCCTCTCTTTTGAGATTTTATGCAAAAGATCATCTTACAAAATACCAATCTGTCAGATCTCTGCCAGTAAGGCGGACCTCTGCTAGGTCCTCTTGTTCCAAGCCATCATTACATAACAGACTTCAGAGAAAACTGTGGTTTACAAGAAGTAAATGCATTTTTCTCTGTTCCAGAATGATGCTGAATAAAAATAATGAAATAATTAGAATAAACTGACAAAGTCTGAGGCAAAACTAACTTGAGGTTTCTGAAGTAGGAATCAAAAAAACAACCAGAATGTTAATAAATAAAGCAAGACTTAAAAAAAAAAAAAAGGAAAAAAAGAAAAAATATTAAGTCAAGTAATATATTTGTCCTTCTGAAACAATTAACCCTGTATTTACAGCTGCAGCAGGGAGAGGAAGAGACAAGGAATGTTCAAAAACAAAACAGGAGGAACAAGAAAGAAAACAAATGAACAACTTCTGCTGCTGCAATTTTCCTCAGCCCAGACACTGAATCCAAACCTGAATCCAGATTGGAGGAGAAATCAGTATGCTAACAGGTCATTAAAAGATAGGAAAGATACTTCAAATTCATGCTGTTCATTAGAGGATTACTTTAACTGCTTCACACTCATAGTAGATACAGTTTGAGGTGCAAAAGTAACCCT
>VYZX01014590.1:0-15311 GCA_013401335.1 Brachypteracias leptosomus | reverse complement strand
TCAAAGAGACCCACTACAGTCTCAAGTCTACCTAGCAGCATGGCATCTAACCACTATTTAACTACCTAATTGCTTTTGATTTCACTATATCCTTCCTCTTCAATAAATTTTGATGCCAGTGAATTACAGTTAGTCATTTATTTGTCTATATGCTTCTTAGCCAGAGAATTTATTGAAAAGAGGTGGTCTGCTTTTCTGGTGACACAATCTGCAGCTGTGCAGCTTACAAACCAACAAACCTGAAGTTCCCTTTACTTGTTGTAGAGTGCAGGAGACTAGTAGTGAAGTATATACATTTCTAAACTATTAATTCTGTTGAACATACTGTATAGATTCACCTTATTCTGACCTTGATAGTGAATCATAGAATGTATTGGGTTGGAAGGGACCTCTAAAGGCCATCTAGTCCAACCCCCCAGCAATAAGCAGGGATGTCTCTAAGTAGGTCAGGTTGCTTAGAGCCCTATCAAGCCTGAGCAGTTGTCCATTTAAGTTTAGTTGCACACAGTAGTATGCATGATACTTGGGTTGGCTGTGGGAAAAAGAAACACCAAATACTCTCCTTGTTGAACTTTTGTTCCTCCCACTCAGTTTAAAGCGTTCTGTGAGCAGAGTAGAACAGTCAGCAAATTCAGCAGAACTAGTTAGCACCCATCTGGTACTATTCTGAGTAAGTTGATTGAATAATTATCCTCAGGTAAATCAATCCTCTGGCACTTTTCTTGCTTATTTAGGATTTTTCAAGTCAGGGGATGGAGGGGAAGAAGAACTTGGTGAGGTGATATGTGATTTCCTATTCTATGTACACAGAAAATGAAGATTTGTACTTGCTTTTATCTCTGTGAATCACTGGATTCTGGTGTGAACAATGTGATGAGATAAAGTTTTGTCTTCAGAACTGCTGAGGTTTGAAGACATATCAAAAAGATGGTGGTGATACTAACTGCCAAGTTAGCTACTACCAGAACCTTTAGTTGGAAACATAGATACAGTCCTGACAAGTGTAAAATCCTAACCCACAATGTCATGTTTGATTGTCTTACTTTTAAGGATAGTAGTGATGTTAATTAGCACTATCTTTGAATGCTTTATCCACAAAAAAAGAAATTCTATCCTTCATTGCTTAAATAGGACTTGGAGAAGAAGAGAAGCAGAAGGAACTTTTGCTGTAATGTAAGTAAGATACAAATTATGCTTTTGTTTATGTTGAACCTATTAATGGTGCAAAACTAGCAGGTGTCTAACATTAAGGAATTCTCTGACCCGTAAGTATCACAGCACCATGTGAAGAACAGATATCACATTATGTAGAAAGAATGCTGATATATGCATTAGAAATGTGTGTATATGGATCTGTGTTTTCCCTCCAGACTCCCTCCCAGGGAGGGAGGTGAGTCTGTGAATGTGCAATCAAAACTTTAGAAAACTTTGCTTAAAACTTGCTGGAGTGCCAACCACAGAACAGAGATCTCATAGCAATAGGAGGGATTTCTCTAAAAGAATGATGTTTATCTGTATGCAAGAGTCTGGTATAAGATTTAAGCAAGACTTGCATGATACTTGTTAGGCAGTGATGGAATACATAAAACTTTCTTGAGAAAACCATGTTGATTTGAGCAAAGTATGCTTTTGACAGATAACCGAACCCTTGTTTAGCATGTGTTATAAATCTTCTTCTTCTTAAAAAAATATGTCACTATTGTTATTACTGGTTGCAGTCTTTGCCTAGAAGTTGCTAGTGTTGGAATTTCTGAGTTTATTCTGGAACAAACTATTTAAAAGTTCTGACTTGATTTGTAAGTGGCCAGTCTGCATCACCTGAACACAAGTATGCATGTGTGCCTTTCCTATGTTATTTTGCTTCTCTATAAATTCAAGTGCCTGTACCGTCACTTTTATTCTTTAGTGCAGCTATGAGTATGTTTGTAAAGACTGAATTGAAGATTTGAATGGATTTTGGAATATATTTGTGATACCTTGGAACCATATTATTCTCCTTGAAAGCGGCATTTCCTCCTCAGACCACACTGAGATAAAATCATGTTGTGGTTTCAGTACCTCCACAGGTGTCCTCTTTGCTCGTCAGTGATCCTTAGAATTTGGCTTTTTTGTTTGCTTTTGCCCTTTGGTTTCTCCATGGTAACAGACTGAAGTTTGTCTTTCCATTACAGAATAATGCGAACCATTTCCAGAAAATTCTGTACTTCTGCATGAATGTTTTTCTTCATTTTCTTCGTTCTGAAAAAGAAAAAGAAGTCATGGCTCTGGTATCACATATAGTGTGTAGATTTATTTGTTCAATGAGTGGTGTTATTATAATGTAATTAAAATAATTAATCCTTAAGTTTTATGTAAAAGAATTTGTATACCTGTATGAACAAATAGATACTGGCCTGTTCAAAATAGGAATCTCTATGTAGCAGTCTCTTATTGAAAACATAATTACGTATTTCTTAATTTTAATATATCTGCTAGCTGCTTATATTGTGAACTCCTATTTTTCCAAAATTTGGTTCCCAAGTGTTTTTTCTTTGATTAAGCTGAATTTTAATGCTTAATTAGAAAAATTTCCTGTAAGCACAATGCAAATGTGTCATTAGCTATTTCTTGTAATGGTGGACTCTCTTATCTGGAACACAAAACTTGAATTTCATTAATAGTTTGATATCTAATTGCATATTGGCTAGTCAGTTTTTATCAGCCTTCACTTACAAATAATTCCTGATTTAATCTGATTTTTGTATTTGAGATAACAGTCTGGATCCTGGTTTCAGGGAGGTGCCATATGATTGTTAGTTCTAGCAGCATGTCTTTTGAAAGATTAGCTGATGAAACCCAGAGCCCTAGCAGAAATGACTTGACTCACTTTTGTGGAAGTTAGGTACTGAAAAGAGATAAATATAAATCTTATAACTCCAAATCCATACTCATTGAATTTTAGAAGCTTCAATGAGGCATATAAAACAGGAATCTCTTAGCTTGGTAGGCTCCCTCTGTAGATAGTGAAGAAATATGTGTTCTGTGGGGAGTAAATCACTCAAAAATTAATCTACCCATACAATGAAGCCTGTGTCTCTGTGCTTACCGGAACAGGAATACTGAGTGACTTCGTTCCTGACTTGAACACTTGTACATACCATAAAATTATGAAGCAGAACCTGAATAAGTATAAAATAGTGTAAGAGGTCAGTAGGAAATTCTAAAGGATGTGTTTAAGTCTTGTCTTCTCTGATGCACAGTTTATAATTCACAGAAGTACCCCTGCCTGCTTCAGGCTCACAGCCATAAGATTATCTTGGAGTTAGTTACCAGACTCATCCCTTTCTCACAAAATGCTATTGAACCTGGAAGATTTCCTTTTGCCTGGCAGATGACTGCTAAAGATCTTTTCTGAGGTGAAAGAAAGGGATTGTTCTCTGCATGAGGAGATGCGAACTCATTCTTAGTACCAAGACAGAGAGTGTGGGCAGAAATGCATGCTTTGTTAAGGAAGTAGTTGGACCCCAGTTCTTCAGCTCTGGGGAAAGTCCCTAGCTACCAGCTGACTCAAATGGCAACACCACAGTTTATCTTGCTCTTTTCCTTCTGTTTTTGGGTGAGTTTTCAAAGATACCTGATTTGATAGGTGTGGTTTTAGAAAATATGCAAAACAGAATTCAGCAGCTAATTAGTTTGGTAAGGAGGACCCTCATGTTCAAAATGAGACATTCAGACAATAATGACATCCAGGCCTCCTGGAAATGCAAGTGTCTGTGGGGTTAGAGAGCAGGTAATAATCTGTATGTTAGGCAACTAAATAATATTCAGTCTCCATGATGTACTTAGTTCTCAGTGAGCTATGGTTTTTTTATTCCTTATCTATAAAATTTTTTAACTCTTCTCATGTTTTATCTTTTATCTTGTAAATTAGCTTTTCTATGTGCTATATACAAAATTACCTCTTCTATTACATGAATAGAAAATGTATAGTTTAGTAGACCCCAGAGTCACATGACAGTGGTTCTTCTCTCTTGATTGCATTATTATTATTATTATTATTATTATTATTTTCTCACTCTTTAGTGAGAAAAAGTAAATAACAGATACTGCAGTAGCATGTAATACATTTATATCACATGAAAACTTGGATTTCTGTCAAAATTGCCCTCTCCAAGAAAAGTTAAAAACTCTGTGTTTTTTTGTGGGTTTTTGGTGCCTAAGAATCATCTATGTGAGTTTTGGTTGTTAAGAAAATGGCCATAATAATACAGTGAATAATTTCAAGCAATTTTTTCAAGAATGTATGTTAATTACTTGTTATACCTATTGTATTTTTTAATATTTAATATTATTTGGACACTGCAATGACCTAAAGCTTTTCAAGTAGATGTGTTGTAATGTTTTGAACTGATGCAGTAAGGTTTTTGTTATGGTTATGAAGTGTTTGTTTGGAAGACACGTGATTTTGCTCTGGAAACTACACTCCTTGGTTGGAGTTTTGAGTAGAAGACAGACTTGAATGACAGGTGTCCACCTGTGCACGTCCCTGCCCTGCTACCTGTGGAATCTGAAATATTACAAAGACCACTGATTCACCGAATTCCTTGTAGCCTACACTGTGGTGTGCATGGGGAAGTCTGTATGGTTGGCCTCCCTTGATCTCTGTTAAGTCCTGGCACAGAAGAATTTTGTGAGCTTTGATGTCTCTTGGAGAGTCAGATGTGACAAGCACAGGGATCTTGGATCTGATTTTTTCAAATCAGTTGCAAGTCAGAATGACAGTAGGTATCCCTACTTTCCAGCTTTATTAATTTCCATGGAATCCTGAATATTTGACACTTAAAAAAACAATATAATGCTCATGAAATCAAAAGCAGTCTTAGACAGGTTTAGGAACCAAGAAAAGGAACATAAAAAATACGAAGGTTTAGAGAAGCTTTCCTGAGCAGATCACAGATTCACTTGTTGGCTATTTGTTTCTAATCAATGCTGTGGGGTTCCTCTCTCCTGTAATTTAGCCTTCTAAAAACAGGTGTCTATTATAGACAAGAAATCCAGAATCCCTTTTTAGCTGCAGGGGAAAGTTAAACACCTTCTGTATGTATTCGGTCCTGTGCTAAATTAGGATGGCAAGTTATGTGGTATGTCCTTTGCAGGTGTCAGTTTCTGTCAGTGTACCAGGAGGGACATTAGGTGACCATCTTAGTTTAGATGCATACCTTTTATATGATGATGTATAGCTGAAAAGGAAGCTGAACATAAAATACTTGGTCAACCATTTCACTACAGAATATACTTCTGTGCGTATGTATACACATACCTACATACACACACATATATATTTATGTGGCATTTTTACAATTTAGGAACATTTATATCCTGCCTATTTTGAGTGGAATCTGAAAAATTCAAAGCTTCAGTCATTTACCTTTTTAATTTGGGTTGTGTGTACAAAACTATTATCTCAGCATTTGAGTGAGCCCTGCTTGTCAGTAGTGTAAGTAATTAAAAGGTTCAGTGGTTAAATATTGCTACAAGTAGTTAAAAAATAAATTATTTTTAAAGACAGAATGGGAGACAAACACAGATGAATAATAAATATGTGGATGAGTGCATAGATCCATAGCTGGAAAAATAGCTGCTGACAGTTCACTATTTTCCATCATTTTTCTTCATTTATAAAAGGTAGTCAGTGAAATTATGGTTGAGGGTGGGCAATGTGAAGGAATGAAGCATTAATAGTAGTTTGCATTTTAAAATTCAGCAATGGTCCTTAAGGCAAAGGAAAACCAATGAAAACATCATATTTGCAGACCAAAACTAGTGGTGACTGTTTCATTTGTCAAGCCTTAAATCGCAGAACTGAAGTATTTCTATAAACTATTTCAGTCAAGCTAACCTTTCTGCGATTGTCTACTTAAAATATTAAACCTAAAATCATCTATCTTGAGATATCAGTTGATTTTGGTCACTACTATCCTCACCTTACCTGTCTCCCTTACTCACTTTTAAAATTTTTTAAAAATAATTATTCTTGTTAGTGAAGTATAATTTAAATTAATGGGCACCTGCCAGCTGAGGGATTAGTCACAGCCACAGTCTCTAGCTAATATGCTAACACAATGAACAATAATACACATCACAGGATTAAAATATTCCTCTGTCTACATGTTTACCTTATCAAATGTCAGCAGCTGTCCTTTTTGTCGATGATTCTGAAGTCTTTCAGGGGAATGACTATCACACATTGCTGTAGACAGTGGTACACATGTGAAATGGCAATTTAATGACCAAAACATTTGTTCTGTGTCTCATTTTTCTTGTCCTCTCTTCTGGTGAATTCCAGCTGAAACACAAAGATGTATGGGGACTGAGAGCCCTTTCAAGAGTTGTTATATAAGTAACTGACTCTAACAGTACTTAAAAGCCTTTAAAATTATCTGCAATGTAGTAAAAAAAAAAAAAAAGGGCATCTGTAGTGATCTGGTCTTCCAATGTCATTTGGAAAAGCATCCAAAACATCTTAAAATTTTGAGTATTATAGCAAGGTGGTTCCCATCATGAGTCTTCAGCATGCTTATGTAAAACATATAATAAACAATTTCAGTGGTTGTTGTAACACAACATAATTAATCATCTTAAAAAAAAAGGCTGTTTTTAGATCTAGAAATACAAAACAGACTCAGCCCAATTCATATGAGGCCTACTATTTTAGTAATTCTAAAATATACAGGTATTTTCAATGACTTCTTCTTGGCTAAAATACAAATCGCAATTTCCCACTATCACAATCCTCCCAAGTTTTTTGAACAGACTAATAAGGCTTAGAAGAATTTACAAAACAAATTGTATAGTAATTGAAACCGAATTTTACCGCTTTTATTGTATTAGACTCTCCTAGAATTCAGAAACAGTTATGCATCTGCATCTGTGTAAAGTTAGTGGATTTGAACATCTTAATGGGTTTCTGTGTATATATATTCAAAGCCAGAACAAATATGGAATGTATGTGTGCTTTTTAAAAAACACCTAACAACTTTTTTGTAACACTATGTTTATCTTTATCTCATAAATACTAAGACTCAATAACTATGCTTTATAATATTTTACATGTGACTGTATTGTAATACTGTTATTTATCTTTGAAAGATACATTACTGTCCCACTGGTTCCTATAATGGCTAAATAAAATAATATCTGTGTACTCTTTACTAAATATTATAAGTGTTTCTAAAATGTGATTATTTTCTACTCCTTTTGAGCTTGGAATGCATTTGTAATTTCATAGCCATTGTTACATCTCAAGGCTTCAAACAAATGTTGTCTAACGGAGGCTAACAAGTTGAAATGCAGATTTTTCTGATACAAAATATACAGCCTGTGATAATTTCATAATTACACTGTGATAATTTCAAATGTTACATACCACAGCTTTCAATGCTTGCTTGTCACACCCACAAGTATAAGTATTTTAAGTAACAGAGGTTAAAACAACAAATGAAATACTGGATGTTACATTTCCTTATTTGTGGATTTAAGGTTTTTCATTTTTTAAATTATTATTGTTATAGCAGCTTCCTGTGCCAGTCCTAACGTTTTCTTTGATTTGGTGTATGGATCACCTGACTCATAGTTTGCAAACAAGTTTTGGTAACATCTAGTGCATGTAAAAGCCACCCAGCCTTGGATTGCCTTGGGACCATATCTATGCAGTGATGACCCATGGGGAGCTGTGTAGATAGCTCAACTCTGAGTTGCACATAAGCTATAGACCAAACAGAGCAGTTCTGCATCTTTCAAGGAACAAAAACCTGAACTGAGTCTTGAAATCTCTCAACAAATATGCCCTGAGTGTCAATCCAAACCACTATTCAGTTGCCTGAGAAAGTAAGATAAAGAGAATCTGGA
The DNA here is from genome assembly GCA_013401335.1 of Brachypteracias leptosomus. NCBI lineage: Eukaryota > Metazoa > Chordata > Aves > Coraciiformes > Brachypteraciidae > Brachypteracias > Brachypteracias leptosomus. The sequence continues at coordinate 7,424 of VYZX01014590.1, read as the reverse complement.
GAGTTTCAGTGTTGGTTTCAGCCAGCAACCTTATGTATCCAGACAGTGTCATCCAATCAGGCATAGTCTTGTCCACAGTCACGTAAGATAAAACCCCTAAGCTTTGGGTTAGGAACTGGGAGTCGCCTCTGCGATGCTACATCATGACTGTATGGAGACCCTTCGCCCTTGGTTGTGACACTGGCCAAGGTCACTTTTCTGGGATTGAGAGCCCTTATCTGGAGGGGTAGGTTAATATTTAGCATGCTGTAAGTTTGTAACCAGAGGCGCTTAACTAACACATGTATAATATTTAGTGTGCTTTTTAGGTTGTTATAATGTGTTCTTGCTTTTAAATTGTAATAATGCGCTCTTCCACTTTATCTGTGAAAACCTGCGATAGTAGCATATTAAACCTTTAAGTGAAGCTCAAATAGGTCATTTGCTTGAGCCTTGCAGCCTAGTGTTTCCATCACATTTGATTTTCAATGGGGAGTCAGTTCTGGTAATTTTTTGTAGGCAGAAGTAAGCTCCATTACCATGTGGAGGGAAAAAAAGTGGCAGCACAGGAAAAATGCAAATTCTGGAAATCTGATTTCTGACGTGGGCAACCCTATTTAAAGAAATCAGAACACACACTTAAAAATAAACAAACAGAAAACCACTTTGCTAAGTATTCATCCCCCTCAGTTCACTTCTTGAAACATTTAACTTTCACTTAAAAGAAAGCTGATGATGTTCAGAGAAGTATAAAACCTGTACATCATTGATGTCCACTTATACTAGAGTGACTTCTGCACAGAAAAAGGAAAGAAGGCCTGCAGATGTAATCATAATGTGTATGTGTAGAAGGTCACACTTTGCTGAGCGCTATCTATTTCTGTTATTTACCAATTTAGTATCACTATCTTTGTATGTTCTATGTACAGTGACTTGATTTCTCATGTATCCTATTAGGCAGGATATAGAGAGATCATGGATGGTAACTAATGGGTACTGAATATATTCAGCACCTCTCTAAGAAGCTAGAAAAGACTATCCTGCAAAACTAAAAGAGACTAGCCTGTGACAGAGCTATTCCAGGAGAAAGAAAATAGGTCAAGGTGTGGGATGCTGCTGTACTTGGGGATGATCAGGCAATGTTTATCCATCCGTTCAACCTACCCAACACAAGTGAGTAACTACAAAAACTGTAGCAGAAAATAATTCCACTTTGAAGTAGTGACTTCAGATAAACTTTTTTGTATGCAGTTTATGGTTCCTCAGCCATCTTCTCACTGGCCACCAAAATAATACAAAGCCCAGACAAGCATCATTTAGTTTGGAGCAATGGCAAGAATAGTCTACTCTCTATAGGCTTGCTATTTGAATTGTGGTAGTCGCCAGTTCAAATTTGTAGGGCTATAAAGCAAATTTCCCTATAGAGAAGTAACGATATCCCATTAATCATCTTTACTGGCTCTGTTTACCTCTGAATCAATTTCAAAGTCCCCCAGGTAGCTTAAAAATCTTTCAAAGTTAACTGTGTAATTGTTCTCTTGCTCCCATATTGGTGTGAGCATGTATTCTTTGAATTCTCTACAATTACAAATCTTGCTCTTTGCTTCATAGCATCTCTCAGAAAGACCCTTGAGCCAAAAATCTCAGTTGATACTTCCAGCCTGTCAGATTCTCTCTTCTGTTTTCAAGTATAAGCACTTTGCTTTCAGCTCGTAGTATTTCCACAGGTCCCTTTTAGTGTCATCCTTTCTTCTTTTTCTTTCCTTGTCTTCCCTTGACTTAGTTCTGTCTGTTGTCATCAATGTCTTAGTAACGGGACAGGTAAAAATACCTTCCCTACTTTTTTTTTTTCTTTTCATAACTGAAGAACTGCAAGCACTTTTTAAAAAAAAAATTTTTTTTTTTTTCCTCCCATTTGACCAGGATCTGATTAATAGTAACAGAGCATCAGGAGTTGTTTCAGCAGAATAAAGGGAAGAGGAAAGTTCATAGTGTTATCATACATAAAATCTCTCTATTCTAGATCTGCCTAGCTTTTATACCTCTGTGAGAAATTCAGTCGTAGTAGGTGGAAGTAAAGATGTCAGTGGCCCTTTTTTTTTTTCTTGCAATACTGTTTCTTTTGCTTAAAGTAATTGCTGGGAATTTGACCCTGCTTGAGCAGAGGGGTTGGACAAGATGACCTCCAAAGATTCCCTCCAACCTCAGCCAATCTGTGATTTTGTGAATTGATTTTGTTGCATCTCAAAGGAAGAGCTATTTACTAGAAGAGCTATTAGCAACATGATGCTAACAGAGGTGCCACTGACCTCTACTTTCTAGTCATTCTCTGGTAGTCATTACAAAAGAGAATACTTCTGCTTTGTTTTGAAACCATGAGCATGTTCCTTTTTGACCATGGCCTGCCTGCCTTCTCCCACAGATGGGTAGGTTTTGCGTACCAATTATTCCCTTTCTATGCAAGGGGACAACTAAGTTATATAATCAGGTTCAGCCAAAAATCATGCTTTACACTAAGTGCACCTTAAATTTTCTTAGGCTTAATATCTACTACATAAAATGCCTTCTGTAAATGTAAAAATCTGTCTACATCAGATAATACATATTAAAGCCATCTTATTGGGTAAAATACAACCAAACATATTTATCTGAAATATCAGTACTTAGTACTGGAACTCTTGTTTTTCAAACAATATCTATATTAGAAGAAGATTGAAGGAGTTGTTTTTAGCCCTGATGAAACTAAGCAGTAAAAATTAGTGTTGGTTTGGTTTAGTGGATATCTAGTTAATTTTGCTTAGTCAAAAAGTCCACAACTTAAATTTTCCAGACTAGCTATTTATCAGAGAACAGGCTGCAGTTTGAATTTGAACTGCAATGCATTCAAGAGGCAACTTCATAATCTTAGGATGTACAGGCCCTTAGGGCAATGGAATAGCCTGTCTGTATTCCATATATACTCACCTGAGACTACCAATATGGGCACCAGATAATTGCAAGGACAGACACCTGCTAGGAAAAGACCTACTTAATTGCAGTTACTATTCAATAGGTGTTGGTATAGTAGTAGTTTCTGCATATTATTAATCTAGACTGGATTAAAAAGAAACCTTGAGGGGGAATCATCTTCCTCTCTTCTCCAAGGTTATGTACTGAGGCAAAAATTTAAGTACTATAAGAAGAAACTTTTTAAGTCATTCACTTATAGTCACCAGGAATTAAATTTCAGTGTTAAAACAATTGAGATATTTTCCTTATTAAAAAAGTAAGTAAAGAGAATTTTTGGAGTTTTTTAATCTAGCAGTAGCTCTGCATGTGACTGTTAACTGTAAATGCAAATCTGTGGAAACTGCAGCTCATGCTGTGTTTACAGCTGTAGAATTCTGATGTAATAACCTAGAAAATGTCCCAGATGAACTTTTCTCGGTGGGTTCTGAAAGAAAGACACTGTGTTTTCATATTGAGGAGACAAAAAATGATCTTAAATCTGTGATCCTAATTAAAGTAGAAAAAATAAAACAATCTCAGTGTATTGAAGTAGTTCAAAATTTTCCACTCTTCCTTTTAAAGAATGTCAATTCAAACAACAATAAAAAAGTTCGTCTACTTTGCAAGCTATGATACTGCAGAGATGATCGTTGAGTAGAAGATCAATACAGTGGCTGTAATCTTGGTAAACGGTGCTGGGTTAGCAGATTGTACTGGGTCTGGCAGGGACAGAGTTAAACACCTTCATAGCAGCCAGTGTGCTGTAATATTTTGGATTTGTGGCTAAACCAGTGTTGATAACAAAACAATGTCTGGGCTACCACTGAGCAGCAGTTTGCACAGTGTTAAGGCATTCTCCTTTTTTTTTTTCCCCTCTCTCTGCTCTAATTGAATATGCTGGAGGTGAGAAAGAGATTGAGAGGGGACATAGCTGGAACAGCTCATCTGACTTGTCTAAAGGGATATTCTATATAATGTCGTGCTCAGTGATAAAAACTGTAGCAAAGGAAGAAGGAATGTGTTTTCCAAGGTGGCTGTTTGTATGGGCATTGACCTGCCTGTGGGAGGTGGTGAGTGATTTCCTTTGCATCATTTTTTTTCCCTTCCCTCTTTTCTTCACTGATTAAGCTGTCTTTCTTTTGACCCATGAGTTTTCTTGCTTTTGTTCTTCTTGTTCCCTTCCCCTAAACTGCGGAGGAGGGCAGGGGAATGAGCAAGCAGCTATGTGAGATCTTGGTTGTTGGCTGGGGTCAACCTACCACACTGGTAAACTAATTTCAAGTCGATATTACTCCATTGCTGCAGCTTGAAGTTAGTACTATTCAGCTCATATCCAAGATATGTCAGTACCCAGAATATGAGAAATGATTAGCATTGACAACTGGTGCAGCACAACTGCTTCAAAGGTGATGAAAATCTCCCTCGAAATCTGCTGAATATACAAAACAGCTGAAGAAAATCAAAATAACAAAAAAGCTTAGCAAAGCTACCTGCCTCCACAAGAAGGAATTCACATTAAAGTGGTGGTACTACTTCTTTCATGAGATAGTGCAACTCTAAACATTGGTAATGGAGTCAGTGGAGTGGCTTTAGGAGTTCTTATGTTTGAGTTTCTTGAATTTTCTTTTACTAAAAATCTGATTTTACTACGCTGTATTTGAGTAACATTGAATGTACAGTCATCTTCATAAAAGCTGCAAACTTCAGAAACATAAAGGTTAAAATTGTGACTTTTGTTATGACTACATTACTGTTCTAACCACAAGGATGCTTCAGCATGTTGTGCCATGCACCCATATAAAATGATTTTGATGTTTCACAAGTATAATATGATATTAAAGATACAAATTGGCATTCTGTCAGTGTAAGATATCCCTGAGGTCCCTCAGGAATGACTATTGAATTTCATTTTTCATTTAGCCAGCTACATGCTGTACATTTATTAACAAAATGGAACTTTGGTAGATCTGCAGTGAACTGTGTTCACCCTTCAGGCAAACAAGCCTCTCAAAGCTCAAGAGTTTTGGCTCACAAGCTGTCTGCTTGTCTTGCAAGTTTGCCTCTTTCTGCAAACCTAAAAGCACTCAACAGGCTGATGTGGAAGGGATTGCCTAGAGGAAATGTGAATATTTCATCAGTCAACCACTGGGAAGCTTCCACAGTTGAAAAGAAAGGCATCAAAATATCTGTTCAGATGTGTCTTGGAAGGAAATCACTAATCATGATATTTAAATTATTTTTAGAAGAGGAAATATGAATGAAGATGAGTTACAGATTAGTAGCTAGGCCAAACATTGTTAATGAGAAGTGAGAGAAGAACAAGTGCTGAATACAAAGGTCGGGGTTGAAATCACCAGAGAAACTGAGTTGTAGGAAGAACTGCAACTAAGAGAAACACTTTCAAGCTGTCCTAGTCACGAAATTCTTAAGCAGGGCTTTGTAGAAAATGCTCAGAGACACCAAGAATCTATTTTTCATACACACTGGAAGAAAAGGGTAGAGATTTAGTTAGCACTAAGTGACTACAATGTCAGAAAAAGATGGGCTGGAATTTTGAATTACAGAAGGATGCTCATTCTGGGAATTGAGGATTCTGATGCACAACTCATTTAAGTATGAAAATAATATTCTTAAGGAATATTAAATGAGTGTTGTATGACCTGGTCAGGACTGGCTAAGTTTAAACATTAGTCTTTTTATATACCAGCAAATCTGCATCCACTGGCTGTGATCATCAAAAAAGGATCAGGCAGCTATGGATTTAGGTGCCTGATGCCAGTCAGTCTAGAACTTGTTTGTGATAAGGGCTGATACCCTCATGATCAGCTGTTTCTGACCTGAAGAGCTCATAAGTAAACTACAAAAGCAGCATCAGCTGATATAGGAGGACAGGTAGAATATATTAGTGGAAAGTAGTTTGAGAAAGATACTATTGAAATTGCATTACACACATTAGATCAGGAGGAGAACACTTAACTGCAAGCATAAAAAAGGACAGCTAGGGAAGACAGTGGCTGAAATCAGGAGAGGAAGACCATGATCAGCTTCAAATACCCATAGGTATTTGGGGTGAGAAGACAACAGGAAAAGGTTGGGTCACAGGGGGTGGAGGCAACTCCTTTATTCAGAGAAAGGAAGGGGTGAAGATTTCTAATATGACTGAAATAAGTGATCTTATCTCACCTTGCCTACTTGCAACTTGATCAGTAATAACTGTGTCACTTGTAGCAAATATTTAGCCCAGTTTGAAAGAACCCTGCTGAAGTGCTGGGGCCTGGCCTGTGGGCCCCAAGTTGAAGTTGACCTATGGATGAGTCACAACCCAGCAGAATGTTTTGTTCCCCAAGTGGTTTTAGGCCCCAGAGGCAGAACCTGCCTCACCTGTGTGAGGCCCTGCCTTCCTCCAGGTGATTGTGGTTGGGGTGATGAGTGAGGCTGGAACTATATCAACCTGGAACTGCTAAGTTTGAAGGGAGTTCCTGTTGAAGGCAACTTTCTGAGCTCTCTCTTGGTGGTGTGGTTTCCCCTTGGCTCTTGAGAAGATGAAGATGTGCTGAGGGGATGTTGCTGAGTTTGGTGTTGGCCTGCAGAAGAAGAGAGCTAGCAGCACAAAATTGGCATGGTCAGCAGGATTGTTTGAAGAGGGAGAGAGAGCTGGCGGCACACCTGCCAAACAGACTCCAAAACACTTCCAATCACATTTTCTACAGCCTACATATGCTTTCTAATGTTTACTTACAAAAGTTTAAGCTCTCATCTAAGTCTTCTCTAAGTCTCTCTTGTGAGAGTTGACTGTGCCTTGTCAAGCTGCAGATCATTCAGATATAGAAAAAATCCAGGACTTCTTTAAAACCCTACTAGCTAGAATAATAAATCTTTCAACCTAAAAGCATTTTCAGCTTTGAAAGAAATTAAAGAGGAGATTCCTGAGCAGTATTTTTAAATGCCTCTCCATGATTTCTTACAGTACTTAGGAGGATCAAAATTACTTGCTCAAAAAGACCTCCTCAGTAGCTAAGGATAGAATGAAAGATGAAGATTTCTGTTGGAGCACGTGGAGGGGTAAGACGAAGAAAGTTTTAATGTTTTATTTCTTCCTCTTCATTGTTGCTGTTGTTGCAATTCATACTAGCCATGGTAGAAAAAATACCCTTAAAGCTCCACAAATACACTAAAAATTAATGTTCACTGTAGTGGGTTAGAAACCTGATATTATTGTATTCCCAGGTGATAGTAATAAAAAAATCAGAGATGCAGGTTTGCAGGAGCTAGCAGATTATATCTAACACACTCAAATCTGTGTATTTCATTGCCTTTTGGTGATTCTGATGTTAATATATTCTGACAAACTTTCTCAAAAACTCAGGAAATAGAAATACGAACAGTATTCCTTAAATGCTATGTTGATCTGTTATCCATTCAGGATGTCTCCGTCTAGGGCTCAGGGCAACCCCCAC
>VYZX01014589.1:16953-68641 GCA_013401335.1 Brachypteracias leptosomus | reverse complement strand
CCATCCATCTGGAAAACTAGCAGTGGGTAATAGTTCGCCGGGTGTACCAGGTTGGGGAGTGCCCTGGTGATATCCCTGATCCGGGCTCCAGGCAGACTACAGACTTCCCTATGATGAGGGTCAACTGTGCATATCGGGCCCTCTGTCCCTCTCAGAAGGGAATTGCCCACTACAATTACCCTTCTTTCTTTCTTATCAGAGGCAGTCCTGAGGCGTGGAGTCGGCTGCCTCTTCCTGCATGATCGTGTAGGGGGGCCCTGCACCACATCATCACTTGCCTCTTGTTCAAGATCCAGGGCCTCAAACCTGTTACAGAGGGGCACCTGGGGAAGCAAAGCAGGTAGGGAGGGGGGGTGCCCGCGATGCTGAGCTGGAACTCGCTTCCAACCCTCGTCATCTTTTGGCCACTGTAGTAGTGGGATGCACATTGGAAAGGCTTTAGCAGGGCTTAATGAAGAGAAAGTTCTTTCAAGTCTGGTACATTTTCAGGAATTCTGGCAGTGTCCTGTCCTGGATACTCTGGTGGTTTCAGGGCAGGGCCCACATCACATGCAGAATTTGTAACATTAGATGTATAAATATGTTTGATCCCTGCCAGCATATCTGTGTCATTTTCAGCCTTTATGTAGAAAGTTGAATAAGATAGATAATAAATACTGGCATTGATTTCTTGTAGCTTAGTCTGTCTTCTAAGCTTTTGTAAGTCAGAATGTTATATGAATATTTTATGTGGGGAACTTTAACCTGAAACATTTCTCAACAAGAATGGAGTGGAAATACATTAATGAGATATGTCTTCTTATGAGGGCAAGCTTAATATAGTGTGAGGAGAGTTTGAAAGATGTTTCTAGAAAGAGCAAAGATAGCAAGGATTTGTGTGAAAAGACTGATGCTGGTAAGTTGTGCCATTTGAAATACAACTGGTGTTGCAGTCCAGCACTACACACCTTTTTGTGGTGGGGATACAGTAGCAGAGGGCATGTGATGGGTATGAAGATTCTAGAGGAAGAAAATATTTAGCAAGGAGCTGGGGAGGGTCCCAGTAGAAATTGCTAGAGCACATCTTGAAGGATGGGTAGGTCTGACCGTAAGGATAATCACATACTTCTCATGGGTAGGCCAGTCATCCAAGGTTGCACCTGTAGTGGTGAAGGGAAGTTATGCCTCTCCAGGAGTTGATTCAAAGCCCCTAATGTTTGCCTCCTGCTCAAAATCACCCCGCTTTACATGCAGAAGTAGTGAAGAGAGAATAATTTTCTTTTGCATCCTTGTGTGCTTCTTTTCCCATTCGCTTTGTCCCTTTCTTTGAGAGTCTCTTTTATTCTGTACTTCAGGTAAGGAAAGCATGAAGTCTGTAAAACACAGTCCTGCTCTCAGCAGAATGCCTGCTGCTTGCTCCGTATACTATTTGGAAGGAAAAAAAGAAATCTCTAATATGTTTACCCTGTACACAGTTGATATTTGTACTGCATTACAAATTGTCCCTCTATCTAAGTAAAAATGGATCCTTTACAGCTGAAAAGTACCATGTGCCTGCTGAGTTATTTAGAGTGAATGGGCTAATGCCTTAACGAAGCATTTTGCTGCATAGCTGTTAAAACCCTGCTACAGAACATCTTTAGCCAATACAGTTGGTGAATCATTGTCCCTTTAGATGTGGAAGTGACGTAGTTGCAGATTTTACAGAATGTGATCCAAAATCTCCTGGTAATGCTTTGGAGTAAAATGGCCTTGTAATAATCTAGATGGCAGAACTCATAACTATCATGCAGGTGTCTGCTGGTCACTAAACTGCTTCTTACTATGGTTTTGTCTTGGGTTATGTTAGTAAGAATCATTTATGACTAGAGGTGCAATGTGCCCTGAGGCTGGGATGTACTAATGATGAAAATTGTGTAGTGTTGACTAATTAAAAATTTTAAGTAGGTTTTTATTTGTTTTTTTTTCAAGTTCACCTTTGAAAGAGAAGTGCCATTCTAAGATTCATTTTATTTCCCTCTATTTTGTATCTTTCTAGAATATAGTAATTTTCGACATAGGATTTTAACAGTAGCAGAGTTAAGCATTATAATTTTGCAAGTGATTTAGCCCCAAATCTCAAAAAAAAAAAAAATTGAGTCTGTCTGAACCACAGTTCTTGCAAATGAGCAATCCATGAAACTATGAACACATAAAACCTGATTGAGCAAATGTTCATGGAAAATGAATGTGTTTCTGCTGTGGGAAATGTACTTAAATTTTCAATTTGAAAATTCAAAGTCAAGATTTATTTAATGCAAAATACCTGCTGCCACTTCCAGCAATTTTTTTCCCCTTGAAGAGAAATATTTCTATCCCTGTTTTTTTTTTGTTGGCTTTTTTTTTTTTTTAAAAACTTTTNTTTTTTTTTTTAAATTCTGTTTACTAGGTAAATTATCTTTTTTTTTCTAAGTAGAAGTATGACTTTTTCTTCACATACATTTTATTTTAAGCAGTGAGAGTGGGGCTTATCAAAGACTAATTTTATTAAGGCAGTGTAAATAAGTAAGCAGATTGATTCTAAACTTAATAATCTGTTTTGCATAAGCTTGTATTAAAGATAGGTATAAAATAAATTAAGAAGAAATATTTACTGTTGGACTGGCTCTGTGTAATTATGTCGTTCTGATTACTGAACATTCCAGTTTTCTTCTAGCTAAAATACCGATCTCTTTGCACTGATGACCTGTGGCTGCCTCATTATTTTTCCCGTAGCTGTACTAAATAGTGAAAGCTGCTGATGTTCTAAACAGCAAAGTAGATAAATAAGATAATAAATTATGGCAGTTATCTTCAGGGAACTGCTAAATGGTTAGAAAATGTATTATGGTTGTGTCCTTGAAAGAAACTTGCTTGTGCAACATGGTGTGAATTTTTTATCGGACTTCTTGTCGTGTTGTGATTGTTGACCACTGAATACCCTGAGCTGCTTTTTCCATTTAAAAACAAATCAATCAAATTTCCTTGCTTTGTAAGGAAAGTTTCATGTTAGACAAAGCATAAGAGATAGTTGCACACTAGACTGAAATGAAAGATTGCTTTTTATCCATAATGATTTCTCAAACTCTGCTTGTCTATTGTAGCCTAAACTTGGATGTGCTTTTTTTTTTGTTTTTCTCAGAGCAGTTGAAAATTGTAGATAAAGAGAATCTTACCCACATTTCTGTAAATGGCTATAGGAATAAAATATATTGAATGCATGATAAAAAGTTACTGCACTGTAAAAAGCTCTACTGTTCAAGCATGGAAGCACTGTAAAAAGTGCTTGTAAAAGCATTTCAAAATTTCTTTCTCCACTGAAGTAGGAGTGAGTCATAGTATCTTCTCCCTTTTGAGACAAACAGAAACAGTATCTATGCAGCGATACAGTGGGATAACCTCAGTTTCTGTCAATACAGTAGGTAAAATGACTTCCTTGAGTTTTCTTCCAGTTATATATGATCTTTCATGATCTTGGGGAAAAAAAAAGTGTGTATGAAATTCTGTGTTATCTCAAAGTAATATACTTTGTGATTTTAAATTGAGTGGCTTGTGTAGAAGGCCAAATCGGCTGTTCAAAAAAGCAGTCTGTTTGCAGCAGCCGTATCTGATTGTGTTATCACAGTTACAGAACCCAAGAAAATACTTATTCTGGAAAACAGGGATTTAAATTACTCTTTATTTTGAATTGTTTCATCTTGTACTACTGTTTTGAGTAGAAAAAGAGCATAGTATCCTAGAATGCTTTGGGTTGGAAGGGACCTTTAAAGGTCATCTAGTCCAATGCCCAGTGGCAATGTGGAGGACATGGATGTCTTCCCACCCAGCAGCTTCTTGTATAGGATCTTTTTAGGAATAATTTTTTCTGCTGAAAAGCTTTAAGAAGATGTTTTTTGTTTAATCTAGAATAAGATGTGTCAATGTGAATGCACGTGTTTAAAATCAGTTTTGCACATTGGCAGCTGATCTGCCATTGTTCCTGATTTTCTTGCTTTTCCTAACTTTTTCTCTGCAGTTAAAACTCTCTCCAGCAGCCTTTATATTCTGGAGTTGTGCACTTTCTGGGGAAGTGGTATTTGGGGTTTTTACGGCTGTGATCAATGAGTGGCTCCTGGCACAATGTGAAAACACTTGCAATCAAAATGGGAAACATTTCTCACCATCTTAGAAATCTTGACTTTCATACAGATTATTCTTAACTGAACAAATATAACCTGCCATACGTGACTCATGCATTGTCTGAAACTGCTTCAGACACTATTGGTTTTTGTAAGAGAGGAGTGTTGAGTATTTCCCATATATCTTATGCTACCTATCTAGATTTATTTTGGCTGGTTTGTTTTGTGTGGAGACTTCTAGTGAGATGGCAATAGGACCAACATGTTCACACATAGAGACTACCTGTAAGGAATAGATCTGTCAGCAAAACTTTTTTGGGGTTGTTTTTTGTTTTTTGTTTTTTTTTTTTAAGTTGTGATAACAGATTCCTAGTCCTTTAACCTATTTTTTCTTTGTTTTCTCTCATCTCTTTCAAATTACTTTTTCAAGCTCCATATTTTTCAGTACACAAGTTTGCTTGAATGTAAATGCTTTTCTGTAAAGTTACTCCAGCTGAACTACGTGGGTTTTCCATGTCACCGGAATGCGAATGAGCATGAGGCAGATCTGTGGGGGTGATTTTTGTGTTGCTGTGGCCTAGTTGTGCTAACGCAAGCTGCTGAGTCCCCACTGTATTACCAAGTCCAGGCTGTTTTCTGTGGTGTGCCTGGTGGCTCCAGATTCTTCTTCACTTAAGGCAATAGAGCAATTTTTGTGTGGGCCCAGGAGCTTAGTGAAGGCTCAAATGGGATAATTCTTTGATGGTAGAAAAGTACAGTGAAGTCCAGCCAAGAAGTGTCTGTTGAGAGCAGATTTCTTAATTTAGGGAAATTTCTCAGGAGACCACATTCTCTGAATTACAAGGATGGAAATTAAGCCTGAAAATGGACAGCTTGCAGGTTTTTTGGCAGTACTCATAAAAATGCTTCAGGAAAGGGAATGTGTTACTTAGTTTGTATAGCTTAAATTGGTAAGGTCCAGCTATTGACCTATGTAAGTAATGTGTCCTGCAACAGACTTCCCAACAATTCACTGCACTCCCAGTGGGAAGACTGGAGACATCTTTGGATGGCAGAAAAATCTTCCATTGCCAAATGTTGAATCTTTTCTTTCAAATGCTCTGGCACTTAGAGCTCAAATGGTAATGCCATTCTTGTCTCCTTGCCTGTGCCTTCATGTGATGTGGCTGCAGTGTTGGGCTTGGTGTGACGATGGGGAGAAGATGAGGGTGACTGATCAGTACCACACGTCTCCCTTTAAATTCAGAGTGTTTGTTGCTAAATCAGTGATGCCTTTCCACCAATTCCAATTTATGAAACTTCATTGTTAAATTTTGAGAATTTTGAGTAAGCACAAGAGACATCCAGGTCTGAGCTGTATATTTTGGTGAATAGCTAACAAGAAACACATTTTCTCATATGTTGTCCCTGTAGGCTTATTTTTCTGTCTACACAGAACGCAGAATCCACATTTATTCAATAGCAGTACAATTAAATTTAAAGGGAGGAGCAAAGTGTGTGATGTTATGTAAAAACAAAGTTAATTTATGATGATGAAATAACTATAACAAGTAGATTATGTTCATTCCTTAATGTCTGTAAAGTCCAGTGCCTTCGTCTAGAAATAATTACTAATTTGATTTCAGCTTGACTTTCTTCCAAGGATGGTTAAAATATGAGTATTACAGCTCAGATAGGATAACCAGAACATAAGTTTTCCCAGGAAGAGTAGCAGGGTTGTAAATGCAGCTCAGGAAGAAAGATTTATTTGAGTGTTAGAATGCAATTAATTGCCTGACATAAATTTTAAGGCAATTAGTATTGTGAATGACAGATGCTTGCTCTACTTTCAAAACAACTGTCATAAATGAATATGGAAGTTCTTATGAGCTTGGAAGAATGCTATTGCCCTAGATGTACTCTTAGTATTAAATATAATAATGCATAGATTTGTTTAAAGAAAAAATATCTGTTCTGCTAAATGGTTTTACTGTTTGAAGTTGCTGATATTTTAAATGAGTATGTCAAAATAGTGTGAGTTCAGTAGTGTGAGAGATGTATTGCATGCTGAACGTACTGAAGACTTAAGCTCCCTTTTTGTATAGAAGGTCATTGGAGCAGGTGAAATTTATCCTAGATTTTTTTACATTTTGGTGGTGTTTTGTATGCTTTTGAAAAATATAGTGCCTGGAGCCAGAATATAGTCTAAGGATTTGTCTCCCACCTCAGATTGTTTAGAGATAATATGGGAAAGCGTTACCTGTACTTTGTAGCTTATTGAGGTACAAGAAGTTGATAGTCAAATAAAAAGAGAGTTGGTTCAGAACTAACTTGTATATGCATAATTTCATGGCATGGTCAATGAAACAATTCTGCAAAAGTAGTTGGAACAAACCTTAACACAGACTTAAGAAAAAAAATGGTTTGTTTTTTAAAGGTCAGTGGAAGTCATCATCTTGACCTATGTGACATTTCTGTGACATGAAAAATAGAGAGTCCTTATTAGTGTAAAAGTATTTCTGGTTTGAAGAGGGTGCAGAAAAGTGGTCCTTTTCAGTTCAGTACTGAAACCCAGTCTTGCCTCTAATTCGGGCTGCTTTTGTATGCAGTACTTTAAAAGTTCAGTGTTTTTTAGAAATATTAAGACCTGATGTTTCTGGAAGCAGAAGTTTGGTTAATTCACTTCTGAAGTTACTGACAGTTGAATCAGTCATGTTTGGTCTCAAGTTTATAAATTCTGTAGACACATTTGATCTACACCTAATGTTTGACAGCACTGACTTGAAAAGTCCTTTTGCTGCTTTCTGTCTTTTTAATTTGAGTATCCATCAAAGTTTGCTTTTGACCTTTTTTCTGAGTAGTTTGGCCAGGTACAGAATATTTTCATGATACTGGATGTCTTTTAAGAGGCAATTTCTAAGGACTGCTGAGAATTGAGGCTTCAATGTGAGGTACTTCAGAGTTAAAATTTGTGGAACATGCTTTACCAGTTTTTAATTTCAATATTTTCTTTAGTTTTACTGTGCTCAAAGTGAAAACTTGGATATTGGTAACAGTTTCTTCACTTTAGTTCTTAATGCTGCCAATATCGAACTCTCATTTAGTGCAACAGGAATATAAAATACTGCACAAAATGATAGCCATACTGAATTCTAAAAGCAAAATTAATCCATTTCTTGCTGTAAAAGTAGTGATTTATTTCAATAATTCATTGAAATACTTCCTAGAAGCCTGAAATATATTGATTTATTATAAGGAACATTAACACACTTTTGTGGAAAACAGAAGCATAATTTCTAATCCTCATAGATTAAACTTTGTTCTCTCATGGACTTTTTTGGTATTTCTCTTTTCTGTATTTATCACTAGTACACTTTCTTTTAAAAGTTATTTTGAAACTATCAAGTGTTGTATGTGCCTTTATGGAATACTAAAGGTATTTTATTTTGAAGCCATTTAAAAATAAAAAAGATGATAACTACTTTATGAAGGAGAAATATTAGAATTAAAACGAACTTTTATTTGTGTTCACTTTGACTTTGAAGACAGCTGAAAAGACTGACCATCTTCAAAGATTTTAAACTAAATTTTAGCATACTTGCATTTACTAAAGTGACTGAAGATTTGTCATAGGTTCAAATACAGATTAAATATGTTTTTAAAATTTCTTAATTAAAGTTCTGTTGCAGCATCTGTTCTTGTTTTTAAATACAAATTGGGTCCTGATCCTGTCAGGGTCTAATGCTCTGATTAGACTGAGCCCAGTCCCTGGAGTATCACAGAGATGTATAAAACATATCTGGTTCTTTTTATAAAATTATTTCAGCTATTTTTACAAAAGGGTAGGATGATTTGCTTTATTGTTCCTATTTGCAGGAGTTATTTTTGTGCTGAGTGTATACTCATTTATTTCTATTCGAAGATTGTTCTTAAGCTTAAGTGTTTTTTCTCCATCTCCTATGTTTATCCCAGATATGTTTAAAAGAAAGCTGTCATATTCCCTTTGATGCTTCATTTTGCCCTTTTAATTTTGTCTCAAAAGATGGGCTCTTCCTCCTAGTAACTCCTGTCTGCATATTCTCCATCTGAATTCTTGGCTCAATGTGAGAAGCTAGAGGTGTGCAGAGTTACCATGAGAGTTATACCACTGCCTTCTCTAGTTGTGTTAATCCTTGTCACCTTTTACTGGCAGTGGCTTGGGCAAGAAGTCTTAGCGTGTGTATTGATCTTTTCTGTGGTTGTGTGAACAGTGGGGTTCACAGGCATCCTGTGGCAGAAAGTGCCCGATTCCTTTTTCTTGTTCTTTCTTCAGTTTGAGCTCTCACTTTAAATTTGAAATTCTGATAGCCCTTGCACTTTGTGCTATTGAATTTCATCTCATTTTAATGTGTCTTGTTTTCAAGGCTATCTCATCCCTTTGAGTAACCTGTTGTGCATTCTCTTGAGCTGGCGACAGCTCCCAGCTTTGTGCCATTGGGACATTTCATTGCTCCCTGCTCTGGGCAGAGCGGGGACCATGGGACTGACTGGGGAGAATCAGTGGCGCTCTGGTAATTTGTCTTTCAGCACAGATCATTGTAGTCACCATTTGTAACTATTCTGATCTTTTTTTTTTTTTTACTTCAGCTAATATTTTTTAGTGTGGTACTATGTTAAATGTTCCATTGAAATGTAAATGAATTAGTCCTGTTATATTGGCTTTGTCTAAAGAGTCAAGAAAACATTTTTATTGCAAACGTGCATTTGGCATTCCTGTGCTGTAATATGTTTTTTTATTCCAATTTCCATTCCATTTTTGTAATTCATCATTCCTCTAAAACATGCTTTTCTGCTTTGTGTACTATCGAGATCAGACTCAGGGCCTGTAATGGTCTGGAGTAGCTTGGGTCATATTTCTTTTCCCTTAACCATTTTTCTAAGTATTGGTATTTTCAATTCTACATCACCTGTCATTTCTAGTAAGAAAGATTTATTAAAACAAAAAATCTTCTACCAATTTTGTGATTTCATGTGCTAATACTTTTAAGAATTCCATGGCAGAGATTATCTGATCATTTAATGCCTGAATTGGGGAACAAATAAGGTAATAACTAAAAAAAATAAATTCTTTTGTGAGTGGACAGTTTTCGTGTCCTAGTTTCTGAAGGCTAAGTTACCTTTGCCTGTCTAGGACTGTAGTGGTTGTACCTGAGTTAACACTGAGGTCATGGCAAGTTTATATTCAGTATCTACCTCACTCATGAAGCTTAGCAATCTGACTTCTTTTGTTTGTTTTAATTTTAGTTGTGTTTCTGGGGGATTCTTGATTGCTTCCTTCACTTGGCTTGTGACCCTCTTCATCTTCTCACAGTCGATATGTGTTCTTGGCGAGTGACAGGAGTTCCCCCTTTTCTTCTGTCTATTCCTGCTCTCCATTTTGGGGTGGTTATTGTTCTATTGCAATCGGGATCAAAATTTCTAGTCCTCTTCTCTACGGATAAAAGGTTTAAATCCTGCCTGAATGTTTTACCATGAGGACCTCTGTGCTGAATTAATGCAGTTTTTACACCTAACTGCCTTGTTTTTATGGAAAATGACAATAAACTGAGCAGGCTTCTTGAAATCTGCACATTTTTTTGTGTGAACTAAGAAAGATAATTCCACCTTTGCTGCTGCTGCAAAAGTATCAGAAAGATCTTAGTGTACTTCAGCATCGGCCTGCTACACTTTGGTCATTGTATTCTGGCAACTGAAAGTATTTTTAAGTGAGTTTTTTGTTTTTTCACCAGTCTATCATTTTTATCAGTCTAAAAAATATAAACCTGAAAACTTCTGACAAACCACTACAGAATTCTAGAGGAGTGAGAAGCACCGATAAAATAGTAATTCATTTTAAATGAAACAACATCACCTTCATGCGTCCTTTATTCTAGCAACATCCCTTTATGTGTAAGGCATTCAAGACTGAGTTGCATGAAAACTATTGAAGGTATAAGGTCTGAGGAGAGTTGTTTGGGACTACCTGTCTGTGGGCATACAGTGTGTCCTTCACTTGTAAGTTTGCTCTGAGCCCTCCATTTGTTCTCAACAGATTCTTAACTCTCTCCTACAGTTAAGCACTGGGAGTTAGTCAGAGTTTAGGCTGAGTATGTGCTGCAGAAACAATTGAAAATTTTTGTTTCTGCTGGAGACAGAGATGTGCATGATTTTTAAAAAATCTTTTTAAAAACTGGTTGAAAATATTGGCACATGGAGGACAGGGAGTAATCCTAGGTAGTCAGCGTGGATTTACTAGGGGCAAGTCCTGCCTGACCAACCTAGTGACCTTCTACAATGAAATGACTGCATCAGTCGACAAGGGTAGACCTGTGGGTGTCATCTGTCTGGACTTCTGCAAGGCCTTTGACACGGTCCCCCACAACATCCTTATCNGCCACCAAAATGATCAGGGGAATGGAGCATCTCTTTTATGAAGACAGGCTGAGAGAGTTGGGGCTGGAGAAGAGAAGGCTCTGTGGGGACCTTCTAGTGACCTTCCAGTATCTGAGGGAGGCCTACAGGAAAGCAGGGGAAGGTCTATTCAAAAGGGTTTGTAATGATAGGACCAGGAGTAATGGTTTTAAGCTAGGGAAGGATAGATTTAGGCTGGATGTTTGAAAAAAGTTCTTTAATATGAGGGTGATAGATGAGTGGAATGGGCTGCCCAGAGAGGTGGTGGAGACCCCATCCCTGGAGTCATTCAAGGTCAGGCTTGATGGGGCTCTGAGCAGCCTGACCTAGGTAGAGATGTCCCTGCTTGTGTAGGGAGGTTGGACCAGATGACCTCTAGAGGTCCCTTCCAGCCTAAAACATTCTATACTTCTGTGATTAATTATGTAAACTTCTATGTAAATTGGCTGCTTATTAAAAGATGACTCTTCCAAAGAAAGGAGATGTGTAGGCTTTCTGCTCAAGGGCAATATGTTTCAAAGTATATGGGAAGGCAGATTCAAACTGCAGACAACTTTGGAGCCCTTAGACAAGTAGTTGCTAGTGCTCTGAGACTTAGTATCTGTTTATATAGGGGCCTGTTCTTACAGTTATTGAACTCTTCCAGATAACTTTAAGTGGGCATCCTTTTTGGGAGGGATTTTGCCCAGGGTATTTCTGTAGTGGAACAAAACCAAAACCCTAGCAGACTGGCTGTGCTGGTTCAAATGGATGTTGAATCCTCCAGTATTTTTTCTCATTGTGATTTACTGGATTTTGGGGAGCGGTGTTGCTCTATGTTCTCTGTGCACTTGGGATGGCAGTGACACCACGGACATGTGCGTGCTTTTCCAATACAGGAATCCAGAGTATTTTTCCTCACATTTATCAAGGCCTCAAGTTCTCATTGTGTACTTTAGGATCTCAGAGTAAGTTTTGCTACTTTTCTTAGCCAGATTCTCATTTCCACCTTGCAGCATGACTGAGATGCTGGCTGGCTGCTACTGAAAGTGCTGCATGTCCCTGCTTCACCAGCAGGGCTGCAGGAGTGCTCCTCTGACCCTAGGAATGAAAATAGCAGAATAAGAGTTGCAGCTGTCTTAGTGTTAGCTTCCTGCCAATTTCAAATCCTTGAGGCAGCTTTTCTCAGGGCTGGGAAAGGACCTGTGCTAGCGAAAGGCAACAATGAGAGTGTTTGAAGGAGCAGTGCACGAGAGCTACAGGACCACTTCTGGCAAAGTTTTTAGTCTGTATTGAATGCATGGAGAAAAGAGTCAAAATACTCAACCTTTGTAAAAGAAGAAAATAAATAGATGTGGAAGTATTTTTTTTTATCATGGAATCACAGAATGTTAGGGATTGGAAGGGACCTCGAAAGATCATCTAGTCCAATCACCTGCCGTAGCAGGATCACCTAGACCACATTGCACAGGAACGCGTCCAGGCGGTCTTTAAACGTCTTCAGAGAAGGAGACTCCACAACCTCCCTGGGCAGCCTGGTCCAGTGCTCTGTCACCCTCACTGTGAAGAAGTTTCTTCTCATATTTAGGTGGAATCTCCTATGTTCCAGCTTATACCCGTTGCCCCTTGTCCTATCATTAGACACCACCGAAAAGAACCTGGCTCCATCCTCCTGACACTCTCCCTTAATGTATTTATAAACATTAATAAGGTCACCCTTCAGTCTCCTTTTTTCCAAGCTAAAGAAGCCCAGCTCCCTCAGTCTTTCCTTATAAGGGAGATGTTCCACTCCNACTGTATCAAAAGCTTTACTGAAGTTAAGGTAGACCACATCCACTGCTCTGCCATCATCTATCCACCTGGTTCTATCCTCATAAAAGGCTATGAGGTTGGTCAAGCATGACTTCGCCTTGGTGAAGCCATGTTGACTGCCCCTAATGACCCTCTTATCCTTGATATGCCTAGAGACAGTGCCAAGGACAAGTTGTTCCATCACCTTTCCAGGAATGGAGGTGAGGCTGGCCAGCCTATAATTACCTGGGTCCTTCTTGCCCTTTTTGGAGTGACATTTGCTTTCCTCCAATCCTCAGGCACCTCTTCTGTTCTCCATGATTTACTAAAGATGATGAAGAGTGGCCTAGCAATGACTTCTGCCAGCTCCCTTAGCACTCACGTGTGCATCCCATCAGGACCCATGGATTTATGTACATCCAGATCACTTAATTGGTCCCTAACCCAATCCTCATCAACCAAGGCAAACTCCTCCTTTGTCCTGAGTTCCTCTGGGGCCTCAAGGATCTGGGGCTCCTGAGGACAGCCTCCAGGAGTACAGACAGAGGCAAAGAAGGCATTCAGTAACTCCACCTTCTCTGTATCCTCTGTCACCAGGGCATCCGCCTCATTCAACAGTGGGCCTACATTGCCTCTAGGGTTAGTTTTATCTACAATATATTTATAGTTGTTATGATTCTGCCTCCTCCATCAGCCTTTTGTTGTGAAGAAATTTTGTCTTTCCAGATTATCCTTGATTGACGGTTAGAAGAAACCAGCTATGTTCTTCTCAGGCCTCTTGCAAGCAATGAGCGACTCACTCAGTTGACCCCTGTTTTCTTTCTCCACTTCTGTGGGGTGTTTTCCTCCTGTTTGCTGTGCTGCTGCCTTCACGCCCTGCTGGGCCTCCCGTGCTGTGCTGCTTGTTTGGTGTATGGGGTTGTGGTCGAGGCCCTGGTGCACTCCCTATTTGGGAGCTAACTTCAAATAAGCCTCATCTTGAAGGTAAATCCTCACAGGCTGCCAACTACTACTCTATCTTCTTTTTCTTTTAAGTGTCCTCAGTAGTGCCATGCCCAGGCAGGTCCCAGATGAGTGCTTCTACTTGTGTCAGCTCTTGTGCATTGAGAAAAATGCGTTGAGGCCTCTAAAGGGGCAGGAGCATGTGCCGTCTGTGTCAATCTAAAAGTGAAACAAAACTCTTCAAAAAATAGTCATGGTTATCACACTCATCTAATGCTGAAAAACACTACTCAAATGAACAAAAAAATAAATTTTGGGTATTTTTTCAGAAAATATACAGTCTTTGCTGTTTATGTCTTAGTTTGTGAAGGATGTCATTGTGGTGTGGTAATTAAACGGGCAGAGTTTTTGGTTTCAGCATGTGCAAAAGGAAGAAAATAGAGAGACCTGAGATAAATATATTTATCTTTGCAAGTAACTTTTTTGTTACTTTCTGATGACAGGAGAATGTATTGAACGGAATGTTTTAAGAACCTTCAACCTTGGCTGCTGCTGTGTTCCTGGGGCCACATGTGGTGGCTTTTCAGGGAGAAAGGGAGTGTCACATTGCTTATGGATGGACCTTAAAGAAAATTTAAAGAAAAACATCATGAAAGTGTGGTCTTCTCATTTCACCTTTTGACCTAAGAATCTTCTGCAGAGCATTTTTAAGCCTTAATTTTAATGATGTTATTGCATTTATTTAAGCCTTGACTGCCTTAAGGATTGCTCAGAAAAAGTTTTTGGGTTTTTTTTTTTTTTTTAAAGAATAACTGTGTCTTAATTACTAGGAAATACAATCATGTTTTAAAAAAAGTATTTTTAACTAAAAAAGCCCCAAATTTTCAGTTCATTAAATGTCAGCTCAGCATTGCCTTCTTGCTGTATTGTTCAGCGATTACATTTCTCTGAATATTTCAGTTTAATTAAGTGCAGCCTGGAAAAGAAGGAGAAATTCTGGTTCCTCTGGAAATTGATAATTCACAAGTTCTAGAATGTTCCAGGGTTTAAGGATTCTTTTAATCTAAAACACGGCAGCCCTCCCCTCCCCTTCCTACTTGTCTTCCCTCATTCCTGTTTTGAGTATGGGCCTTCTTTCATGCCAAATATTAGTGGGGAGTGAATAGGTTGAGTATGGGCCTTCTTTCATGCCAAATATTAGTGGGGAATGAATAGGCAGTATCTTCTACCTGCTGGAAGGTGAGAAAAGGTCTCAACTTTCTTGGAGATCATCTGTAATCAAATAAAAGGCACAAAGTAGGTGTAGGTTTTCCTGTCTCCTCAACTCTACATCAGTGGGATTTTGGTTGTTTGTTGTTTGGTTTTGAAGTGATGCAAAAGATGGCTCTATTTGAAGCGATTTGTAATTTGGTTCAATATCGAAGACATGCTCATTGTCTTATTTATAATTTGCCATGTTTTACTGGAAATAGCATCTTCATGATGGCCTTTTCTTGGTAACAAAAAAGGAAGCTCGGGAATAGGGAAAGTGAACAGCATTCAGGAAAGTCATGTTTTTTGCTTGTTAGTTGATGTTATGTAAGGAACACTGGTTCATTTATGAAGATGTAATCCTCAGCTTAGGATAAGCACAAACAGTTCATCTACTTGTCTCAGCTGTGGAAGTGCTGGAGAATTTGATCATTACTGTGTGTTTCTTCTGTTGGATTTTACCAGAGGAAGATTGTGTTGTAATGATACATTACCTTGTAATGAAAATATTTTATGTCTTGATCTGGCACTGCAGTTACAAGTGGTATTAATCATTATTGTATACTTCTTGTATATTTTCAGTCTGAGGCAGTCGAGTTATTAGAATATCTTAGCTTGTACATTTTTCTTTCAAGTATGTTTTTCTACCAACTGTAACCTCAAGAATAAATGAAAGCTAGGTCAATATGTTTGGTTTAGAATTAGTCTTCTGAAACATCTTTATCTTCATTTAGTCAGACATAGTCAATTATAACAATTTACTTTTTGCCTAGAAATACATAAAGTAGTTCACTATACCCTGTTACACCTTTCTTTTAAATAAACGGCATGAGAAGTTGTGATCTGGTGTTCTAAAGGCCTGAAGCTTTAGAAAGGGTTGTTGCTGCTTATGCTCACAGGTCATGGAAATTTTCAGGCTAATGCAGTAGCTGTCTGGAAAAGTTCTATGGTCCAGTGCATTAAATAGAGACATCTTTCAGAGTGAGATATAATCTAATGTAATATCTTAAATAGTGGCTTTCTCCATATTAGATTTTAGAATTATAAACTTAGTTATATAAAAATAAGCCAAAAAAAATATTCTTAAAGGTTTGGAAAATGAGGCGCAGTGATTTTGCAGATCAATGACAAAAACTGTTGGCATATGCAGATACTGGAGTTGTGCATACAGTTACATAATTTATAGTACTCAAACCAAATGTTTGTTTTGTGGGCTAGGGGAGCTTGGCTCTTCACTAAAGCATTCTTTAAAATCTTCCTATTCTGTGGAGGAGTCAGAGATATACATTAAAAAAACAGAAAGCAAACGGAGAAGAGAAAGATAGGAAGGAAAAACATGAAAAATTGTGCGATGCTGCTCATTCATGGTTCCTTCTGTTATTGAGGGATTTCATATCAGAGTAAAACATTAACTTTTTTTTTTAATATAGAACATGAAAGCAATGAAAATTTTCTCAGGGATGAGAGGATACAGGTGCACTTTTTTTAAAAATTTCAGGATTCAGTTTAAATTTGCAGATGATAAATGCTACTTACCATTAAAGGAGGATAGGGTGTGTGCGTGTGATAAAATCCTTTCTCTCATATAAATTCATAGTTTGAAGTGCAGAGCTACTGATGGAAACCCCATTGTCCTGCAGAGATAGTTTGTGTTGAAAATGCTGCTGTCTTTGCTGCTGTTTAGATGGTTATGATTTTTAAGTTGTATTTCACGGAATAAGTTCAGTAATTTAATATAAATTTTGCTATGCCTTATTATTTATTTTTTTTAAAAATCTCTGGGTTTTTTTCCTTGCTAGGAAGAGAAGCTTCAACTGCTATCTCTGTTTAGCCTTTGCCAAAACTCCCGATTTTAAGTCTCGATAGTGGCTGCTGAAATGAACAATCAGGTATCAAATGGAATGTGCATTCATCCATAGAAAATGCATAAGAATTCAGAAGAAAATTATTTTAGTTGTTTTCAGTATTTTAGAAGTATTCTAGAGAAATACTGCTGTACGGTGTCAGTTAGAAATGGGAGTAAGATTTATCATCGAAGAAACATTTAATAAAAATTTCTGTTCTTAAGCTTGGTTCTTGCCTGTGGTTAGAGAGAAATACTGGGAATGGAGCCATTTACGGGCATCTCCTTCTCCTTTTTTCTCCTATTATAGTCTATATACAGCCAAAAGCGATCTCCTAAATAAAATTTTTAAATACAAGGAATTGTGGCAAATACCTGTCTAAACATAGAACCAAGCTCATCATGTAAAGATATTGCAGAAAATTCCAGTTGTTTTAGCATGTTGTAAGTTGGCAAGTTTTTTAATCCTAACTGGCATTTTGTGTTAAATACCGATATTTTAATCTGAAATTTAGTTCTTTTTAATTTTCATGGCTTAATTTGTTTTGTCGAAAATAATTGTATGTTGTTTACTGGGACATCCTCTCTGACCAAATTCTTGTACCCAAACACAAAACTATAATGAAATTCAGATTCAGTTGTGAACTTCTGTCTGACCAGCAATCAGAATCAAAGGCAGCATTCACTATGGCCTGTGGTTGCCATAGTCCAGTTCTGTCTCTGCTGTGATTTCTTGTATCTGTTGCTGTTTTTTTGCTATGAAGGGCATTTTAAATGGGAATGTGCGGTGAACTGGTAGTCTTGTGGTCTTTGTCCATAATGTGGGTAGCAGTATTGGACAGTGGCTTTTCTTATTTCCTCTATTTTTTGTTTCCCCTGTTGGTGTGATTTTGAAAGGTTTCATATCCATGCTGTCCCATATGCTAGGAGTGCTGTTTTTCTTTTCAATACTAACCTGGATTTATCCTTATCTTCACAGCTGTTACTGTAAAAGCCATGTTTAATTCTCTGTGTAGGTTGTTCTACCCTAGAAAATGGTCTCTTTCAAGATCAACATTCTTTCAGTAGGTTTAGAAAGTAAGTAATGCAGAGATGTAGCAAGAATTTCTCTGTTCAAACTGTCATATTGCGTGAAGAATTACCAACCAATGATTTTGATTTTGTGATTTTTCAGTATCTTGGTTGAAATGACACTTGCATGACAGTAGTTAAAAAACCCAAAATAACACAAACACCCACATCCTGAAGAAAAAAATACCCCAAAAGAACAAGAATTTTAATTTAAAAGTTTATAGAGAAGCAAATAGAACAACATGGAATGAATGCTGGTTTTGTCTTTTGAGTATCAACCTGCCTATTACCGTGTCTTCTCCACTGTCATGGTAAAAGCTGTGCTCAGTAGCATTTATAGATTCTATGCAAGTTGGTTGGAAAGTGTCTGTGAATTTAAGCTCCCTATTTTTAATGTGTAATTTAAAAAGAAAAAACATGGAATGATTCACCAATACAAAATTTACCTTGTTCATATTATGTTAAAAAAACTCAACACATGTTAACAGAAGCAGCTTGTTTTCCTAGGAGAACTTGGGAGAGTTGTGGTTTTTATGTAATTACGTTTTATAATCATGTGTAAGGTGTGAAGTTTGAATCTCACTGCTGCTTCTGTG
Organism: Brachypteracias leptosomus; assembly: GCA_013401335.1. Classification (NCBI taxonomy): domain Eukaryota; kingdom Metazoa; phylum Chordata; class Aves; order Coraciiformes; family Brachypteraciidae; genus Brachypteracias; species Brachypteracias leptosomus. Next base: position 50,645 of record VYZX01014589.1, on the reverse strand, counting down.
GTTAGAGATTTGTCAGGAGGAGTGAAAACTGCTCTCTTCTCTAACCTTGTCTCTGTCGTAGGCAGTCTAAGCCTTGTTGTTTGAGTTTGGGAAGTTTATGGGGTTGAGAGGTAATGCTTTATGGTTAAGCTGCTGGTTGGAGGATACTCAATCTTCTGGAAGTTTCATAATGCCGCCAGATGAAAACTATGTCTGAATGTGCTCCACAGCACAAAGAGGAAGACAGCCCTTCCCATTGTCTGAGGCTTGGTAGCTTCAGTCTGGCCTGCCTATGTCTTATGCTGTGGTGAATGACTTCTGGGTCTGAACGCAGTCGCTTGGCCAGGGGGATTGAGGTTCTTGGTGATAATACAAATGTGATAATACCTGCTCCTATCGTTGGCAGTTTCTTGAAGAAACACAAAACAAGTGTATGAAATTGAGTACCACATCGATTTCTGTTTCTCAGAGATGGTTGCTCTTGAATTCTGGGTAAAGTAATGTAATCATGTTCAGCAAGACTGAAACACATTTCCAGGTACATGTAACACCATTCTTCCTAGGAATTGTAAGGTATAAGCTGGGGGAGAAAAAAAATCCCGCAAAACCTTTCGAGAGGCTGTATTGCTTGTTATAGCTAACATGACTAGAAAACGGATTATAACATTTTTTTTTTCTACTCATATTTTATTCCGCCACAGTATTGTAGACCTGTCTTTAGACAGCTTCTGTAGTGAATATACTGTGCTTGCTTTCACAGGCTTGTTGAGTTGAAATGAAGAAGGAAATTATAGTTAGAAACAAAGACGCTTTACAGTTAATGATTTGTAACACTCCAAAGGTGAAAGCAAATGTGTTTGTCTTGGTTATGGTAAGAGATTTTTAAGTGCCTTGATCCTAAGTTACTGAGGATTAGATGCACAGTCTAAACTATTGACTTTAGAAATTGCATTAATAAGAAAAATTATTCTATAATAGAATAGCAAAATTTACTGACATTTGTTTCAGATGCCCTGGCTTTACAGAAAAAATTACATTTGAAAATTAGTAAATCTTGCATCTTAAGCTTGTCAGTATCTTCACTTAGAAAACCTTTCTCATAGATCAGCTAAGAATATCAGATCTTCTAAGCCAGAAAACAAAAGCTTGTTTCTTCTTGAAAAAAAAAAGAAAATAATTTGCATATTAGCTGTATTGTTTCTGATTATGTATAGAAATGTTTGAATTTTCTGTGCTTCTAAGAGGCAGTATTTATTCTAACTCATTAAATAATCCAGCAAGCCATCTGCCTTGTGCATATGCAAAAGGAAGAAGAAATTTAGGCTTTTGATTAGTAACAATAGAAAATCCCCCAGCCCTGCAGCTGAGCCTACATTTTATGAATTTTTTATAAACTCGTGTGACTTTTAACTTCTAATACTCAACAGTTATATACCATTTTAAAGAGGTTGATTATCAGTCTGATCTTGTTTGATCAGTTTAACTATTGCCACATCTTCATAGAAGAAGTGAGACTTGAGGACCTATTTTATTTGGTATAGGGGTAGAATGTACGTGCTGGTGGGCAGCAGTTAGCCTCTTCTCATTGGCAGGGAGTTGTGTGTGCACTGGCTGGTGCTCCAACATTTGTAACCAACTTGAGTTGAATCACTTTGATATCTAACCACAGAATCCCTTTGATATCTAACAGCAACAAGAACCAGTCAGTGTGGGGAGCTGCTATGCCCTTTCAGCTCATTGTAAAATGCCGAGGCCCATGGCTTCCTCTGGCATTAGGGGCAAGGTCTGATTGTCAGCAGAAACCCTCCATTCGCTCAAGTCTGCTGACATGGTGGCTTCTGCCTGTGAAGTCTGTGACCCCAGATTTCAGCTGTTCACTGAGCAGTTAGAAGGGTGATTGCTTCTGCCACAGTTGTATTCTTTGCAGCACTTGAGGTTAACAGATGGAGGAGATCATTTGGTATTCTCCAGCAGCTGGTGGTGTCTGCTGGTGTAGTGAACTCATTGTGAAGAAAAAAGATGAATCTGTGGAGGATGTGGGTTAAATGCCAACCTGCTGCTTGTAAATTGTCAGGTATCTTCTTAGTAGAACATGAAAATGGAAAATGAGTAAGCAGAATGGCTTGAAAACACAGGGAAGCAGGGGTTGGCACTGAAGATTAGGAAAGCCTGCTTCTCGCACAGAGGAGGGAGAGGGAACAAGATACAACTAGAAATACTGCCTATGTATACATGCATGCAAAGACAGCCCCTTGGATGTTTGTGCTCTTTAGCCAGGAAAACCTTTTTTTTTAAAGCAAGAAACATAAACAGGTGGGATTCTCATTTAAATGTAATTTTACAAAAATTGATGTACCAATTTGAAACTTTCAGTCACCTTTTGTTTTACATTAGTATATTGTGGTGGTACCAATAATACTGGCAATTCAGAAATGAAAGATTATATTAGAAAAAGAGAAACTAAACCAAAAGCAATTGATGAAAGAAAATGTGGTAGTGAGAAGTATCATCCTACCGCCTTGAAATACATCTCTTTAAATTCATCCTCTGGACAATTCCTGATATTCTACTAAGTAGTCCATATTTCTAGGTAAGAATTTTATGCTTATGCAAACTCTCAAACAACTTGTTTTTGTAGGATAAGCAACAGGAGCGAGAGGATAGTGCAGCTTTCTGAGCTAGTAAAGATGTGCCTAAGTAGTAGTAGTAGCTGCAGACTGCTATAAAAATCGTATGACAATACTGAGGACATAAGTGCTGCTGCAGTTACTATTTTCTATAATAGATAGGGTCATTACTGGATAACACAGCGCAGTATCTGTCACAAACCATTTTTCCTGTTAGGAAGACGGTAATTTTTCTCTTTTGTAATTCATATTTCAGTGCAGTAGTGTGCTGACCATAATGACAGTGACTTTCTGAGTTAATTTTTTTCCACTTCCTTTTATAGTGGATTTGATATAGAACATGAAACTGATTAAAATGGCCAAAATAAAAGAGAAAAGTGAGAAAAAGAAGTTCGGTTTTTCCTTTTTCTCTCTGGTTGCTTTGACCACTTTCTGTTATGTATCAGAAGTTTAGACAGTTTGGTGACTGTTTTTCAGGCTCTTTTTCCTGAGTAGTGATGATGAATGAGTTGTGGGTCTTCTCCTACAGAGTCTCCTCGTATTCCTGTGGAATATCTTTTGCTATAAAATGCTTTCTGCAATGGCAGTTATTGCTTAAAGTATCCCCTATGTGTATTGTGTCCTGTTAAGATGCCTGAATGCATACGGCCTTTGTTCTTGAAAGGAGAGCTCGCAGAAGAAGAGCTGGAGGTTGGGAATCTCCACATTCTTTGGTTCTATGATGATGCCCCCAGATGGGTGGCTCTGTGAAACCTATGCAGGCCATCTGTTGATACGACAATTTATTTTTCACTGCATTTTACAGAAGTAATTAAAATTACTTTCAAAATTGCAATCTACCTTCAAAATGCAAAATACTCAGGATAAATTTTCAATCTCTGTCAAAAATAGAAGTGACCTCTTCACCTCTTCTTTCTAACAGCAAGATTGCACATAGACACAAAATAAATGTAGCTTCAGTATCAGTGTGTTTTATACAGGGTTACTGTTTTGCTGGTAATCATTAGATTTTTCTGGTCAGCGCTGCTTTCTCAGTGGTTGCCAGGAAAGAACAACCTCAACTTGTTGGAAATGGAGTTACTGTCTGGATTTTGCAGTCTTTGCTGACTCATTTATTAGTTTCCTTGGTGTGTTCACCACTTTGTTTCATTACAACTTTTTTCATATAACACTAGTAACTTCTACTATTCTAAATTTTATTTAATGCTAAGTTTAGTAAACATCTCCTAGCACTGATGTTCTGCACCCTGATGGGACTGCAAGAGATGAGTTATGAAATAGGAAGGTTCTTGCATGGCCACTTATGCCCTTCATTGACCCAAATAACTGAAACTGGTGTGCTACAGTGCCTGAGGACAGTGTGATGACAATGGTATCTGATCAGTTGTAGCTAATGGCTTCAGTCAGTTATACTGGATTTCTTGTCTGATGAGGCTTGCTAGGAGCCCAAGTTGGTCAATCTAGTGTCCTTGTCCCAAAAACGTTAGTGAGATTTGAATGAGTGTCCTGCAGCTGACTGGATTTAAGTTATGCTGAATTATTATCAGAGCAAATGATATCCTCAGATATGGCCTGCTTAAAACACTTTTTTGAAAAGATCTGTTAGCTAATTTTTACCAGAAGTTACTCTTATTTATGTGTTTTAGGAATTACGTTGCTTTTAAGAAATTTTGAAGCATATACTCTGACTAGAAAAAAACAACATAAGAAATGTCATTTTATTTTATACAGAATTCATCAAAATCAAAGATGAAGAAAAAAACAACTAAAACCCAAGAAGCCAAAAAAATCTTGAAGAAGAAATTTAAAGTCAACACAAAAATAGTCTTCACTGAAGATGGAGAGGTAATATAAATTCAAAATAACTGTATTTTGGTGAGAACTGAATTTATAGTTTCTGTAAAGAAAAAAATACCTTATATCTGTATAAAAAAATAAGCTTTTCAAAATTGTGTGGCTTTTGTAATTGGTTTAAGTTTGCTTTCACGTAGAGTTCAATTCCATTGCAAAAAAGAGGAATGCTGAGCACTGACCTCCTTTTCACCTTTGTGTGTGTAAGATACTTGTATGAGAGCTGTTAGTAGATGTACAGAGCTGTGCACCTTTTCTGCCTGTTACCTTCGATTTCAAATTGAATGAAGAGCCTATTTTTTCCCTACAGAAATGTAAAACAGTTTTCCTGTAGGTATTTGCCAAAGCTCCCCCAGGTCTTGAGGTATTGTACTGGAATTAAAAGAAGTCCCTGGTTTCCTTTCCAGCATTCACTATTTCTAGATTAAAAGTTTTGTTAGTACCAAATTTTCACCTACTGGTGTTGAGGCAGCAGTGCATTGAAATTTGCCGGTAATTTAATTGGATCTTTTAATAGCCCCTGGAAAAATGTATTGATTTTATACTGAAAGGAACTATTGTAGATGCTTGTCACTCTAGGGCTTCATTGTGGTGATAACCTCACTAGCAAGTCTCCATGCTCCATAAACTTTTCTAACATTTGATTTCACAGCTTCAGATGCTGGGTACATTGTTTTTCTATTTCCAGCATTAAGAAAAAAGCAGCTTTTTCTCTCTAATTTCAGTAAGGCATACATTGAAAGAGAGGTCACCTTTACAAGCATATAATTTACTTTAGTGAGCAACTAAAATAATATGCTTTATATTGCATATGAAGGGAGTAGAGCCATATAATTACTGATACTAGAAAAAATTTAAAAGGTTTTAGAGGTTGCCCAGTTGACTGGAAATCATATCTTCAGATATATTTAGATATTCAAAAGCTGTTGTCTCATCTTAAAATACATATGCAAATGTTTTATATATCTGTGCGATAAAGCTAAAAGTAGTGAGGATGGAGAGAAAAAAAATAGCACAATTATCATAGTTAGGAAATTAGCACAATACAGAAGAGATGAATTATTTAAGGACACATAAAGATTGCATCCATGGATGTTGTTCCTAATTTTTTTTTAAGCTGTGTAAAACTGTGCTTTAAAGTTTTACTGTTCTACTTTTCATGCTTCTCTTTGATAAAACTCTTTTAAGAAATATATCTTACTGGAAAATATAAGTACACGAACTTCAGTTCACAAAAGGAAGTGGGAAACAGTAGGTTAGGTTCATCAGTATCCAAGTGCATTAGGGAGTCCTAAACATGTTTAGTTTTGCATTTGTGTTTGAAAGACATTCTGTTTTCTGCCATATATATTCTTTTTAAGAATTACTACTCTACCAATCCATAAACAAGAATGGTTTTGCAAAGACTACTCTCAGGTGCTTCTTATGCCATGAGGTATAAGCTGTTAGGTCATAAGATAGGTGGGGATATTTTTTGTTGAAAGTCTTTGTCTTCACTTCAGAGTTTCAGATATTTCAGGGAAGCTGTACGTGTTCAGTATGACATCCACAAGTCAAAGTTGAATCATCAAATATTTCCAATCTAGTTTTAGTACAGTAACCAATAAACCCGTCCACATCTGTTCTCCTTGCTTCTTCCAAAACATGAACCTGCAGTCATGGTTTTTCATATACTGTGTGATGAAGGCTTATCTCCTTTTTCTCTCAGTTAATATGTTGGAATATTGATTGTTCACATGAAAACATACTGTTTAGATTTACTCATGTTTTGTTCTGTTGCATATGTTTTGGAGACTCATTACTTGAAAGCAAATACCATTTTTCTGCCAAAATGATAGGCAGGGTTATAAATTATTTATTCCATTACGCAAAGAGGAAAAACAGGAGAAGCTGTTCATCTGAATCCATTGAACAATAGCATGGTGTAATGGAGATGTTATTTTGAAATACTAATTTTTGACTGTGATGTTAAAAAATGCGTGTGATTTGGTACTGTACAAAAGCTTGTTTCCTTTGCAAATGGCCTTTTAATTTAGTCTAGAAAAGTAATGTATTGTAATATTGATGTTGAAAAAGTGATTCTAACCATTATTTTTCTTGTTGACATATATAATTCAGTTAGTGCAGCAGTGGCCACCTGTGCAAAAATCCAGTTTGGCGAAAGCAGATGAGGAAGATGATGCCAGTGGTATCAATTTAGATAAAGCGAAAGAAATCCTGCGGGAAGAAGACAAATTTGACAAAGAAGAATACAGGAAGAAAGTAAAGGAAAAACACAGGGTAAGTTCATTTCTACCACAATTACTGAAGTGCAGAAATAGGTACTGTGATAGGGATTGCTCAGTGAGAAAAAATATTTAAATATATTGTAAATTAAGTGTAATACAAGTTCATTCACATTTATCAGTTTTTTCAGGACTACACTGTACAGAGGAAGACTGTCCTGACGTTAAGTAGCTGGGTAACACAAAGCTTTATGTAGTACCAGCCATTGCTAACAGTGGAGCTTTATTTACAACTTTAAAATCTCGAAGGGTTTATATAAAAAGCGTTGTTTGGTGTACTTTCTCTAACAAATGCTGAAGATGTTTGAGGGAAGGGGGAGTGATAGAGTGTCTCTAAAATGCCTTCAGACCACCACTTGCTCGACATTCAGTGTTACACTTCAGGTAAGCAAAAGTGCTGACTTTTCACATCAGTGTTATTAGGACTCTCAGAATTTATTTCATGAATTATTCAAATAGTGCCATATAATTTTGGCTGTAATTTGAAATCTTCAGTATCTGCAATCTGACTTCTCTCTGGCAATTTAACAACTTTTAAATTGCAGACCATCAGTTCGCAAACTGCTTCTGTATTATTTGTCGTGGTCCAAAGTGGAGTTTTCTGACCGTGTCTTGCACGAGTCGTATGAAACACAGCCAGCTGTCTTTGAGTTCAGGGATAGTTCTGACAGGCTAAATGTGAGATCCCAGGTCTATGTGTTATTAAAGGCCTGCTTTATACTCAACGCTTGTAATTTCCAAAGCATTAAAAAGTGTTGGTTTATTGACCTGCTCTGCAAATGCTGACTTTATCCAGTTTGACTTTATCCATTGATTGCTAGTGATTAGTGCTGGATGTTCTAGTGTCTGTTAAGGTTTGCATTTGAAGAAAATGACCTGAAGGGTATTTGTGAAAGCTTGAAGTTATGTTTTGGCACTGAAGTGTTCCACCTAAAGTCAAAGGATGCTTCACACGTTTAATTTCAAGGTCTTCTTGTTATAGTCCTATTATAGTCATTTAACATCTACAAAAATCTTAGCTCTTCTTTAGTAAAGTTGCATTTGAAAGTAGCTGCAGCGAAATGTTTTCTGTGCTATAGGTGAAATCATAACCAATTTTACAGAAAGCAATACTAACAGATTTCAAGGATACAGCTTAATAAACAAGGAAGGAGAGACTGATTTATGACTTCCCAAGCAATCTACTGCTTACTAGCAAATTAATATACTTTGAATGACACTGTTATATGTTTGACATCAGACTTCAGTGATTAAATACTTCATCAGTTGGTCTGTTAACACAGCTTTGTCATAATGCTGAGGAGAACAAATGATCAGATATTTACCTGCTTTAAAAAAAATATTTCAACTGTGTAGACACGATAAGAAAAGAATGCTTCTTTGCAAAAGTGAGGCAGGCAAAATGAACAGGACTGGCTACATCATCAATATCGTGTGGTTTTTTGTAATGATACAGTGTGTCAGGTTTCTCGTAACCTACCTTACTACATGAGTGTTTTTCACATTACACTTAATTGTTATCCTTTATGAAATGAAATAAAATAAATGAAAGGTAGTAAGTCAAAAAGAAGGAACTATATTGAAAAAATAAAGACTTCTGAGGTACTGTGAAATGTGTGTCTCATTTTTAGGGCTGCCTTATTGCATTCAGTCATTGCATGCATGTTCAGATATTTTATTTGTAGCTTAACAGTTTGAGGTGAAAAGCACTTCATATGATAAATTTTCTGTGCATGATGAAGTATTCAGTTTCCTGATTGTCACTTAATTTTTTTAAATGATCTCACAAACAGTTTACTATCCTAATACCCAAATTTAAAGGAGATGAAATTTAAAAGTAATGAAGGAACAGGAAGGTGATAGATGAGTTCAGGATTTACATTGGTAGAACCTCATTTGCCTTCCTGTCTTCTTACTAACCTCATGGTTAGAAGATGATCCTCCACCCTCACTTCAAAAGGTATTCAAGCTTGAGATACCAATTCCTTTGATATATTAATTAATACAGGCTATATAAGGTAAGGCTGCCACACAGATTAAATATATTTCTGTTAATTTCCCTTATTACTAAGTCATCCTTTATGTCTGTGATTCTGGACAGTCAACCGTTGCTGCCTAGGGAATAGATGTAATGGTAACAAGAAAATATGTTGAATCCCACTCTCTTGCCTCATCCAAGCAGAGACAAGTGCTATCTCCTTTCTTTTGGGTCATATTAAAATGTTCTAGTGATCAGAAGATCCACTCTTCTAGAGACCTGTGAAGAAGCCACATTGTTACTATGTGGGGCAGATACCATGCAGTTTTTTTCTTAGCAGAAAATGTGCAATTAGTTAAATTCACACTATAGGGAGAAGTTCTATGGCATAATTTAGAAATCATAGATAAGTGTCATAGATAAACATTATTTTAATCATTTCAGCCATGGTTTCTCACTAATATTTTTGGGGGAATTTATTGCATTGCCAGTGGGGTAAGTCATCAGTCCTTTGTTAATGAAATAATACTAGGGAAAAATTTGAACTGCCTCACAGTTGAAAGTAATCATGTGACCATTTTCACAGTGACTTCCCAATGGTATTTAAAATTCTCCCACTTAATAAGGTTTTCCTTCCTGAAAGGCAGCATATATCACTCAGCGGCAGATACTTACTTGTCGCCTACATTGGACAGTTTTAAGTTTCGGCTTGACAAGTTGTTGGACAATCTCATTTAAACTATATTTTTACCTTGAAAGGTTGGACTAGGTGATCCTTGAGGTCCCTTCCAACTTGGTACTCTATGATTCTCTGATACTTAGTTGAGTTTGAATCTTTGGCTGGCATCTCAGTGATGTGAAGGAAGAAGATCTACTGAAGTCCATGTGTCATGGCTGTGCTGCAGAAGCCTGATCAGGTGCCTGATCGTTGTCTGAATTTGCTATTGAAAGTTCAGTTGTATATGTAAGCCTGATGGGCTAGTGGTATAAGTTATTTCTTAGACCCATTTGGAGGGAGAGGATGAAACCTAAAAGAGATTCAAGTGTGTTATCAATACAGGATATGAAAACAACAAAAAGACTAGGAGACTTCCTTATCTTATTTTCATGACTTCAGATTTTGCGTAAATACGGATGTCTTACTGCCCGTTCTTGTGCTATTGAAAGAGGAGCTTTTGAAAGTCACAAGCTTTGATCTCATCTTAGACGTCCTCTCACTGGCATTCAGCACTCCCTTTTATACCAGGTCTTAAATCCATCACTTGTGACTATCAGTTCATCTTTTAAAATCCTCTATGCTTCATTATCAACCAAAATACATTATGGCATAGCAGATACTCCGTTTTCTGACCTTTCCTTTCTGCAACAGTGCTGATTATTTAATTCCCATCTTGTTCTGATTTCTTTCCTGCAAGCAGACTGCTGTAGCTCTTTGTCCATTTGACATCTTTTCTAACAACAGATGTGACAACTCTGTTTTTTGGTTTTCCACCTTAGTTGCTGAATTATCCTACAACTCTCTCCTTCCTAGCTTTTTAAAAAGGCTGTGGTTAAATTTTTCCTCTCTGCTTTTGCTTCAGATTTGTTCAAGGTCTCTGCTTAACTTTTTCATCAATGTAGCTTTCTTCTGTTCCTTCACTTTAAAGTGCCTGTGTCATGATTCCCGTTTCTTCTTCATAATTCCTTTTCTTCCCTGCTGCAGGTGATGCTTAGTGTAGTTTCCTGACTTGTATGTTTGGCAGTTTTCATTTTTTTTCTTTAAAACAATTTCTGAAACATGCTAAATGTATTAAAGTTATTACATAGGGAGATTATTATTAGATTATTATTATTAGGCTGAGGGAGCTGGGTCTCTTTAGCTTGGAAAAAAGGAGACTGAGGGTGACCTTATTAATGTTTATAAATACATTAAGGGAGAGTGTCAGGAGGATGGAGCCAGGCTCTTTTTGGTGGTATCTAATGATAGGACAAGGGGCAACAGATGTAAGCTAGAACATAGGAGGTTCCACATAAAGATGAGAAGCAGCTTGTTCACAGTGAGGGTGACAGAGCACTGGAACAGGCTGCCCAGGGAGGTTGTGGAGTCTCCTTCTCTGAAGACGTTTAAAGCCCACCTGGACGTGTTCCTGTGCAACGTGATCTAGGTGATCCTGCTCCGGCGGGAGGATTGGACTAGATGATCTTTCGAGGTCCCTTCCACTCCCTAACATTCTGTGATTCTGTGATTGTTAAGACCAGTAGAGAGAAATATGTTTTCGTTCTGTATGAAGCAAATGTAGTTTGCTACATGGTTAGGTTCATCAGTAATCAAAAAGTCCTCTGGACCGGAACATATGCTAATACCTGAAATCTCATAAAATGGTGACTTCAAAAAATAAAATAGTGTATGGAAGCCTATGAAAGCAGATGTTTTATTCAGTTCTTTAGATCTTGCACATGGGTTCAGATTTTGCTTTAGATTGTGAGTAGATGTAAAAAAAACAGTGTTTTTATAAAGCTTTTAATTTTATAGGTCATCTTCCATTGAGAATCCCTCTTTTATCGTTTCTTCAGTATAATCTTGAAGATTAAAGGTCTTCAAGGAGGGGGGAAAGGAACTTCTTAAAATAAAAACTTACACTAAATAGCTTTTTTAGGTTAATATGAACTTTCCTTGCAAAACTGTTTCTGAAGAAGAGCAAAACTATTCAGAAAGTATCCACAGGCCATTGCTTTTAAATCCATTTGTGAATGTTGTTTAAATGAGCACAGTTTTCGGTATGATCAGAAAAATGTTTTGGTGCATTCATGAGATGCTTGGATTAGATGAGATGTGTCTTGCAGCGCCTTAAGGCTTGTGGAAACTTGCAAAGCATCTACACTATAATTAGGTTTCCTTCATGAGTCTCACAATTTGTTATCTTCTCTTTCCTCTGCAGATGGGGAAAAATTGAAAATCAGATGGATAAAAATAAATAAAAATCTGAGGTGTAATTGTGATGTAGTTAATGCTTATTGAAGTTTTGGAAGCAAAGTAAATTTTATCAGTTGAGCACAAGAGAAAGGGCATTAATACTGATCTAAATGATGTGAAAAGAGTTCTGCATTAATGGATATTTAATGACAGCCCTGCAAGAGCTATAGATTTGAGCTCTTTTGAAATGTGTAAAATGTTATAAAAAACAATAAAGGGAGAAGTGAATAAAGTATTCAGAACATGTTTTCGCACTCCATTTCTCAAGTTTCCAACTGAAAATGCACTGTTGTTAGGAGGAAAATAGTGGCAAACAGGGAATCATCTCGCTTCTTAATAACCTCTTGTTCTGTATACTAACCCAAGCTCAGAAAAACACCCATTGGTGCTGAAGGAAAAATGAACAGAACCCTTATTTCTTACCTCACTTTTCAGCAAGTAAGATACATTATGAACTTGGGATGATCAATGTGAGAAGATGACTAGAAGTATTTTTTCATTATTATTTTATTTTATTTGGATGATATCAGTGGCAAACAAGCTGAGGCAGTCTTTAGGGACTGATACTGCAAGACACAGTGGTTCCATACCTCCCTGCAAGACATTAAGCAACCATGGTTGTCGAGGTTTGACAGCAGTTAGACTTCAGCTCACAGGGGAGCATCTTTCAGAAGCTGCTGCACTGTAAGCATTGTACCATAAGTCTGTATTTTAAATGTAATATATATCTTGTATTTCTGAGACTCCTTGCAGAATCTCCTACTGATGCTGCTGTTGCTGGGAGGAAAATGGAGATATTTTGTGGCACTCGGGCTACTGAAATGGTGCTGATTTGTACCACCTGAAGTTCAGAGTTACCTGGTCTCTTAGTTTTACTCATGGTATTCTTAATTCAGTAGAAAATAGAGAATTATTTTAGAAACTGTAATGAAACAGAGTACCTCTGGTTTGTCTGTGTTCCCTAAAAGCATTTGTTAATGGATGAGTGGATAGTTTTAATGAGGAGGATGCACAGTGATATTTCACCTTTATATATTTGCTCTCACAAATATTATTACTTAACTGTTTTCAAGACTAAAAGATTAAATTCTTCATACCAGATTTTATAAAAAGATTTTTATAAAATAAATAACTTGCAGTTTCAGGAAGAGTATACTTACCCTAGTGAATTTATTTAATAACTTTCTGATTAAAATTCATTCTTGAAAATGGAAGATTGCAGACTGGTAAGGGAAGCCAAATCCCTTCAGGAGATTTCTTCTGCAGGTCTGTTAGATGGAGGCTGCTGCTGTTCCAGGCTACAGACCCAACCCTAGGAAGGCTGCATATGTGTTGCACAGATGTGCACACACGATACACACACGGGTAGCCACGGACATCAGAGAGGCAGAGAAGATCAGCCCAGGCAGCACTCACAGCAACACAAACAGCATGGGCAGCACAAGCTTATTGCTTCCTGCTGGCTGCTCAGCATTGATGTTTGCTGGCAGGACTATGTGAACACCCTCACTCCCTAGATTCACAAGCACACTCACATTCACCAATCCCTTAAATAATAGTGTGGGCCCTAAATACATCCAATATCCATACCCACACCATAGCACCCTTACACAGTCTCTGGCTTTGACCTTGGGTTTTTCCAGACGCTAGTCTCTCTGCATAGTCTCACAGTGCCTTTCAAATATTCTGTAATAAGATTGCTCTTTCCCATGAGACTGATAAACATAGATAACCTTGTTTCTCTTGTTCTTATCAGTTACAGAGTTCTGTATGAACCTTCTCAAGGTTGTGCTTGTGTGGTTCCTTTAGTGTTCATCTATTGGTGATGTAGGAGTTCAGATCTCGTTGCTGTCTGCCTTATTGCTCATTAGGGTTACTGTATTTGGTGTTGCAGCTTATTACTTTTTCTCCTTGTCTTTGCCTCGCTGTTAGCAGGATATCCTTACAAACCACATTATTACATTCAGGGTGTCCCTAGAGAGACCATCCAGGTAGATTTAAACAGGGAGTTTAAAGGAGTATTTTCTAATAATTTTTGCATCAGTATATAGGAGGAGAGTAGGAGAGAAGAATGTAGCTTTATTAATTTTGTATCAATTCACGTACAGCTCTTTTGAATCTGGAAAGGCTGCTTCTTCTAAGGAAGAAAAATGAAGTTATAACTAGGCATGATAAAACATGCCTGAGTTTAGAGCTGATGCTTAAAGAGCATGAAGATTTCTGGGAGCATTTAGGGGAAGAAAAGATATGATACATGGTATCTAGCATGCTTGAGAGAGTATTTGTAGAACTATGATCAGGATGACGTAAAATCTGTAGAAATTTAATTTACTCAATGGAAGATGCACCTGATGTAGGAACTTGAGATGTAGGTTCACTTATGGAGGAAGAATTTATTTATTTTTTTTTTACAACCTGCAGTTGGCCAAAGATTAGAATCAAACTATGAGTTTATTTTCAAAAGCAGTAATGCTGGTAATTTTGACTGGTAGGAGAGGAACAATGTGACCAAATCAATTAGGATGTCAGCTGATATTTATAGTGGATTGTTTTTCCTTTATATATCTCATGCCACACTGCATTCCTTTGGGTTTACTGCCTTCTGTAATGCTGTAGCCTCTGCTGTAGCCTCTCCTACCTGCTGCAGTCGCTCTCCTACCTGAAGCCTCTGTGACAGCCTCACCCCATGCCTTGGCTGAGCCATGACCCAGACAGGAAAGCTCTTGCTGGAGGATACCTTGTGCCTTGCCCCTTTTTTTGGCAGCCTCTCTCCACCTGGAGCTCTAGGCTCTGTCTCACTCCCAATCCTGCTTTTGCAAATGATTTCTGCTGATGACAGAGTAGTTACGATTTAAACGTTTGTTTTCTGATTTTATAAAATAATCCCAAAAGTACTTGTAGCATATTGTAATAGATCATCGAATACTGTGTGTAACAGTTCAAGGAACAGAAAAGACCTCGCAGTGATTTTCTTTATCAAATTTTTACTCATGATTTAAAAAAAATGCAGTTAACAAGACAAATAGATGCTATGCAGTCGTCCTGGTTTTGGCAGGGTTAGAGTTAATTTTCTTACTAGCAGCTGGTACAGGGCTGTGTTGCAATTTGAGGATGGCAGTTAATGTTAACACAGTGATGTTTTAGTTGTTGCAGAGCAGTGCTCACACTAAGTCAAGGACTTTTGAGCTTCTTGTGCTGCCCTGCCAACGAGGAGGCTGAGGGTGTGCAAGAAGCTGAGAGGGGTCACAGCCAGGACAGCTGACCCCAGCTGACCGAAGGGATATTACATACTATCTGATGTCATGCTGACCAATAAAGCTGGGGAGGACCTGTCAGAGGGGTGGTGGCTCAATGCTCAGGGACTGGCTGGGCATTGGCTAGCAGGTGGCGAGCAATTGCTTTGTGCATCACTTGTTTTGTATATTCTTTTATCACTATTATTATTTTCCCCTCCTTTTCTGTCCTATTAAACTGTCTTTATCTCAACCCATGAGTTTTACCTTTTGTCTGATCCTCTCCCCAGCCTGCTGTGGGGGAACGAGCCAACGGCTCCGTGGTGCTGAGCTGCCCGCCGGGTCAGACCACGACAGTGCACACCATTCACTATGCTGAAAGATAAATGCATCCATGAAAAATAGCATTTGTGGTTTGAAATCTATCAATATATTAATTCTGAAGAGAGATTGCATCATATTTCAAAGGAAATAATCTGAAGGGGGGGAAAAAAGTCTCTGTGCAGTATTATGCTCTTTATTAAGTAAAGCACTTGAATAGTCCTTCACTTTGAGGTGAAATTTGTCAAATTTCAGTGTAATTGTACAGTTGGTTTAATGTGGTGCTGGGTGAGGACGATAAAATTCTTTCACATAAGGAGTGTGCCAGCACAGGAGCAAAATACAAAGGGAAGAGGTTGCTGCTGAGAGGAGTGTTTAGCTGAACAGCAAAGAAAAAACGTATTAGAGATGAAGAGATGTATAAAATAAATCAAGAGAGTATTACTTTGTTAGAAAGCCCATCTGAGCCCTTTCATAGCTATTGTGTGCTGGCAATGCTGCTGTTCTCTTCCAAGTGCAGAGCTATTAAGATCAGGGGAATGTACACTCACAAGTGGGTTGACAGGAGTCCCTTTTCAGTTTTAGCAGCAGCGTCTGCCCGGCCTCGCTGTGCTGCTGGCAGAGGCAAGGACTTGTTCATTGTTTGCTTTTCTTTCACTTCAACAGCTGGACGGGCTACACTTCAAGCTTCAAGTGCCCTTGAAGGTTTTCTAAGTTTTCCAGCAAAATCAGAGTCCTTGGCATCATCTTGTTCATGTGAAAAATAAGAAAATGGAAATAGCTGTGAGTAGGTTGTTTATATGCACCCTGATCAGAAAATGCAGCTGTGAGTGGAGGCTGAAGTAGTGCAGGCTTAACTTCAGCCAAGGTGGAGTTTCAGCCTTAGTACTGTGAGGGAGCTTCCAGACCAGGCTGCTTGTCTTGCCAGAGGATTTAACTGCCCAGAATGCTGACCTCTAGCTGTCATAGGTCTTTGAGACAACCTAGGAGCTGCATCCTTCACTTGCTGAGGACTCTGGGTACTCCTGGGTACCTGTATCTGCATGAGCAGGCACAGATAGTTGTGGGATTTTTCTGCCTTCTCTCAGATCTGGTGTCTGAGAGCTGGTTGTTTCCTTAAGAACAGCAGTGTTAAGACAGCTCAAAAATCTAGGAACTGTCTAGATTATGAATTCACACTCTTAAATGGTATCATCCCTTCAGCACCAAAAGTAGCCACAGAATCAGATGAAGTGCATCTTCATTGGCCTTTTTCCTCTACTCTCTAGAAAATGCTGGCCTGTTTTGCAGTGCAACTCCCATTGGTATTGTCATTAAGATTTCAGTTCACAGCTTTAAAAGTTACCTTTTAAACACAGTTAACTTAACTTAATTCCTGATATAATTCTGTTGAAACTGTATTTTGACTTGAATTAGGGTTATCTTCACATCTCTCTGTGTTTGTGTATATGTATACAGGGTGGAATGGAAGGGTCTGTGAATTCATTTGAAAGAATCCCTTTGATTTCTGTAGATTCAAAGCCTGACTCAGATGCTATTTGCACACAAAGTTGATTACTGGACTGCCTCTGTATTTTAATTAGTATGATTTAGTATCTCTTCCTTATTTGAAGGCTGTTTGTCAGCTGTATATATGTGTCCTACTTTGTGCCCCCTTCCTCTTCAGTCAATGAGCATCTCAAATAGCATTTGTGACTATATATATATGTTATACATGTGTTTAAACCAGATGGCCTACTTACTAACTTAAAAAAAATAATTCTATCCTTAAAACATGGTCAGTGTGTTCAGATGTTAAATGAGAAAGGAATAATTTTCAATTATGTCCACTGGTTTTCTGTGTTGGTTTTGTTCCAACAATGTCCTTTAAAGGGTCAGTTTCAGCAAGTTGTATTTTCTTCTTTTAAATGTGAATGCCTTTTTTCCAGCCGGCTCTAAGTCTTCTTCCAGTGCTTATTTTATGTTTAAGATTGTCACTGTGCTGTCTTTCACATGCCTTTGACACCACACTTTTCCTGTGTTGTCTTAAAAAGGTCATACTAGACCTATGTGTTTCAGTTTTCCTACCTGTCAAGTAAGCATCAGCTCTAATACCAGCTTTACAGATAAGTTTTACATCATTATGTTTATATATTTGAAGAGATTGCTTGAAAAGATTATCTAGTAGATTTCTAAACCCAAATGTTAAGACATTAAAAAAAATCCACCAAAATCAAACACAAAATGATCAAAAAGCTTTTGCTTTATCCCCTAAAGGTATTAAGGTTTGTTTATTTAATAGGAACCAATTTTGTACCCTATTTCCAGATTATTTTTTTTTAAAGAATATGAAAAGAAATACTAATAAGTTGATTCAACATTATGTTTCAGTTGGGAATATTTGTTTGTTTTGGTGGTTGGAGCATTGCTTGCATGTAGAAGATTTGCTAATCTCTATAACAAGACAGATATTAAACTACGTAGCAATATAAAATGTAGCCATGACCAAAAAGTGACTGTTGAAACAATTTTCTTACTCAACGTGTATTCAATCCCCCCCACTCTGTTTATTTTTAAGCAATTAATAGATAGTTCTCACTAATTCTAGTTTTTCTTCCTACCACGTGTGCAGAGCAAAACTGCCATGGAAGAGGTCACAGTTGGATTCTGTGTTGGCTCCTGTGTACTGATTGTGTAGCTAGAAATTAGTAATCTTGCTTTGTGGACTGCTGCCCTGTTTATTAGAGCTGAATTTTGAGATACCAAGTTGCTTACAAGCTGAGCAGTTAAAAGTAATACTAATAAAAACATATTTTGCATGTAAGCAACACAAACTTGTTGTGAAATCTGAGAGAAGCAAAGCGTGGGATAGCACAGTGCCATTTATTAAGTCACTTCTCAGAGTACATTTGTGCCTTAAAATTTGGGTGGAAGCCAGCTCTTGAATACAACGATGCCCATATATGAGAGATGCTATGAACTTTTGAACAACCGTTTGTGTATTTTCTGCAGCATAGCTGCTATAACTATGTCCCACTAAAATAACAAGAGATAGTAAAATACCAAGAAATATCAGATAGTGTTATCCTAAGATGTATTTGTAAATGATAAGCAGATTTTTCCAGGCAACAGATTGATTTGTTCCAAACCTCGGCCACCTCTGAGATCTGTTGTGTGGTAGGACCATTACCTCAGCTGTTAAATAGAATAGATTGGTAGCTCCAAATTACGGCTTCGGTATGTAAAGGATTGATTATTAAAAATGCGGTGTTAAAATCTGTGATCAAAAGCCGCAAGAGTTCTTGAGCATTTAAATAAAAAGACTTCAGATTATTCAGATGAACGTGAAATTTTTACAGGGAATACATTTGCCTAATATAGGGAAACTATTTCTTGCCTTTAGGTCAGTGAAATTTTGGGCTGGTGAAACTGCAGTGTATCAGTTGTGACCTGTGCACAAATTCATTAAGATAAAGAAAGGAGTCTTTTGTTGTACAAATTGTTTACAAATTAAAAAGCTGAAAGAAAAATTACTATATGAAACAAAGCTGTTAATAATACATGGCAATAAAAATGTAGTAACAAATGGCAAAACATATTTTTTAATATCACAGTTAACACTCTGGACAAAGTAAAATGAACTCTTAACTGTAGAGAGTTGAAGAGAGATTGGGGAGGGGGGTGAGGAAGGATGGAATAACTTTCAGCTTTCAAAATTGCTTGATTTTCTTTTTTTATAACTAAAAACTTGGCTTTTAAACTGTCTATATATGATCTTTCACATATTCCTAACCTCACCAACTAGAGAGAACTGCCATGCTACTATTTTTTTTTTTTTTTTTTCCGCACCTTGAGACACTGGGGCGTAAATGTTTTTTTTTTTTTTAAAGTGTGTTGGAGTCTTGAGGAGAACTAAAAGTGGTATAAATTTTTGTTTTAAAACCCAGCAGTGAAAGAAGGAGGAATTATGACTGTGAAAAGAAGCCAGTGGCAGACTTCATAATGTCAGAGTTAAGAACAAGCTTTTCCGTATATTAGAAGCTGCTTTATCCATGGCTTTGGCTCAGTTTTAAGCAGAGCTGATTCTGTTGTTGGTTCCAGTGCAGGGAAAGTAGAAGGTTTCAAGAACTGTAACACTTCTTTGTTTAGTCGAAAAGCAAATGATTTATCCATATTACATGAGGATGACAAAAACCGTCAGTGATTACTGAGGTTATTAACCATCCTTGTTAACTAGATGTGTAATTGGGGAGAAAGAGAAGATAATTTGCAGAAAACTTAAAAAAAATGATTAAGAACATCTCTGAGCTGTGTATTATCATTAATGAAGGACTAAATGAAAGGAATTTAATGCTAACCAGGGTGGTTCTGTGGAAAGTAGACAACGTAGTGAACTGTGTGTGTTTGTTTATTTTATCACAGCACAATCTGGCTTGTAAATACATTTATGGAATACAATGAAATTTCTGCAATGCTTTTCACCTAAGTGTTCTGATTAATAAATAAGCATGGCAGAAATTACATGGACCAGAACCTCAGTAAGTGGAACATTCCGAACCAGTGGCTTCTGATTAAGTGGAGGTTTGTAGTGGGCCCATGGGATTTATTCTATGGGAAGATGTTTTTAGTGACATGGAAGAGAACTTTCTTGGTAAGTTGGGCTCAAAGAAAGAAAGTTGTTTTTTAAGATAGGCACAAATACAAATTTCTAGGAAGAAGAAATTTAGAATAGATTTTAGGACTGAGAGCTTTTCATGTAGAAATATAGGCCAAGAAAAAAGATTTGGATGATGTGGTATTTGATCAAGACGATGTGAACTATTGCAGTGGGATTCTTCTGACAGGATCAAAAGGGCTGATAAAATTATTGAATATACAAACAGAAGTGACAGGTAGGGCTAGAGAGACTGTGAGATCTCAGATATGTCTGTTCCTGACATATTTAGGAAAGGAAACCCATGTGCTGAGAGACATCTGGTGTTGATTTTCTTCACCTTGTAAAGGAGAAAATTAAGAGGAAGCATGATAAGCATGTATCTACATAAGGACCAGTTAGGCAGTTTAGGCATGGTCTAAAAATCGAAGATAAGCAGGCTCAGAGTAGTAACAGCAGTAACTAGCAACAGTAACTAGTTTTGAAAGATTATGATGTGATAAGTGAAATGTTTTAAAATCTAGATAGAACATTCTCTTAAGTCAGGCTGTGAGCACTGCAGTGGATTGATTCAGTCCTACAGCCTGTGTTACGCTATTGGAGCACATTGATTCCATCACTTCTGCTGTTTCCTAAGTCCCATGAATCTGTGGTTCTCGATCTATCCAAGCTGCTCCTTAAGTGACATCTAGATAATCTGCATTTAGCTACCGTTCAAAACCTGCATACACCATGTTGCTGACCTAAAATAATAAATAAATGTTCTGTCTACTGCCTTTAAGATAAGATTGCTTGGTTTTGATCTAAAGGGACTGAAAGCACTTCCTTAGGAGTTAAACTACAACAAATTTTGGTTAAACTTCTTTTTCATCTTCAGTGTTGATAACCTGGAAAGGACATGACTAGATCTTTCAGCTGGGAAGAAGGTGCTGTATGGTTGCAAAGGAGAGCTATAGATGCAAAAGAAAATATGGATGCTTGACTTCACGCTTGTAGATAAAAGAATATTTAATCAGATTGTGATCAGGTATCTGACAGCCTCATGGTGCTGTGGTATGAAGTTATGCTATAGCAGAGTGTCAGCCACTAACATGTAATTAAGTGTTCTTACCTTGAAACATAATCTTTTGTTTTCCTGCCCTAGTAAATGGAAATAAATGAAAAATCCATTTAATCTCCAAATTATGTGCTATTTTTACAAGTCATGATTTATAGCTTGATAGAATAGTGATAAAACCTGTCATTCTTACTGTGTTACGCTTTAGATATTCCAAGAAAATCCAAACTTTTCTTTTTTTCCCATGTGTGAAAACTAATGTTGGACAACATAATTAATTACAGCTAATTACAGACTTACCCATAGATGAACAGAATCTATTCACAGGAAATAAATCAACATCAAACTGTGTGACTGGTTCAACTTTGCCTCACTTGATCGCTTCACAGCTGTCTTACAGTACGTTGTCCATGTGTATTCTGCATGTGCCCATATTTCTTCCTAGCAGCAGGAATGTGAGAACAAATGACATCGTAATTAAAAATACTTACCTGAGTCTTTGGAGATCTGTATTTCTGGCTGTGCTGTAGCATTTCTTTGTAACCTAAGGCAAAGTAGTTAATTTTGGGTTTTATGTAGTCATATAAAAGGGTGTCTTTATTATGTGGGGATATTACCTTGGCACAGTAGAATATATAGTTGTCCTCAAGGTAATAGGAAATAAGGTCCTGACTGGGGAAAAGTATTTAAGCATTTGCTCAACACACTGTATGTACTTACACCTATGCTTGAAGCTGCATATAAATTTAAGCAGTGCCTTAATAATAGGATTGTTTTCTGGAATTGAGGCCTAAGTTTAAAGCCTGATGGCTATTTCTGCATTAGCAAAAGAAATAACCCAGTAAGAGCAAGATTGCAGAGTGAGATACTTGGCATTGAGAACCAGATTGCACGCTGTGTTGTGGTGGGTTACGCTGTTTTAGCTCTTATCTGCTGCTTTGAACTGAATCATTTTGAGAGAAGCCATTGCTCTACTCATATTCATGACATCCTACACATCACCTCTACGCCCAGTACAGGAGGGCATTGACCACCTAGAGTGAGTTCAGCTGAGATCACTGAGATGGTGGTCCTGTGAGGAAAGGCTGGGGAGCTGGGCTTGTTCAGCCTGGAGCAGAGATGGCTTTGGAAGGACCTGACAGCAGCTGCCAGTGCCATCATGGAGGAGACAGAGATGGAGCCAGTCTCTTCACAGCAGTGCAGAGCAAGAGGGCAAGAGATGATGACCATAAGATGAAATGAGATTCAGCATGGATGTAAGGGGAACTTTCTCTGTGCAAGGACAGTCAGATGGTGGCGCAGGTTGCCCAGAGATGTTGTGCAGTCTCCAACCTTGGGATTTTGACACAGCTGGAAGAGGCCCTGTACAGCCTGGCCTGACCTCAGAGCTGACTCTGCTGTGAGCAGGAGTTTAGACCAGAGACCCCCCTAATGTTCCTCCCAGTTGGAATGATCGTGTGACCCTGTGAATGCCCAGTGTTGGTGGGAGTGTACTACCTGTGCTCCTGAAGACTACCTTGTAGTGTGAGACACAGTGGAAGGGGGCTTGAATAGGACATTGGCTTCTCAAATGCACTTCTAATAGCAACTCAGTGCCAACATAGATATACCCTATGTAAAAATCCGCTTTTGTTTTTCATTCACAGGGAACCAAATCCTCTCTGTCTCACTAAAGAAAAGGTCTTGACGGCATCTCCTGTTGATTGCTGCTATGTCTTGTTTTTCTTTTGTACTGATTTCAGTCTCTACATCTATTAATTTTAAAAGCTTTTTGTGTCTTTCCATTCTTTAGAGACTTACATATATTATGCAGTCTGGCGTACTCTTCTTCTATGACATTATGTCAATCTCCTGCTTTCATAACTGTCTTTCGAGTGCTCTGCTGTAAATCCCTTGAGCAGGAACTTTGCTGCTATATTGGCTTAAGGCTGTGGCTGTAGTTAAGACAATGCCTCTCCATATGCCATAAAACTTTTCTATCTAAAGTTTTCTGGGCTATCTAATTTAAAAAGCTGCTTTATCCTCCTTTGCAATATGCTTGCACCAGACAGCTTTGCCATGGCATTGGAGAACTGTATAAAGCAGAGACACACAAATCTCAAGCAGTTTCTTCCCTGTCTTTAGAGGGAGGGGGGTGGGAGGTGAACTCTGTTTAATTTGGATTTGGAGAAAAGACTGACTTAGTTTGAAATTCAGCTAACATTTCTGTAGTTTGGGCAGTTGGGAGAACAGAAAATGACACATACTAGACAAGTGGCTCATAAGAAACTGAATTTAGACACCAATTTTGAAAACCTTGGTGTCTGTGTTTCCCTGTTCCCAGGTCTGTGCTCAAACACACTGCTTTTCCAGACAACTTTGTGTAGTACCTACCAATATGCTTTGGTAGCATCATTGTGATGATACTGCACCAGTAACTGCCTGTTACTCCCATGAGTGAGCTGAAATGTGACTGGTCTTCAGCCTTCTTTGTGCTGGGGTGTTGCCCCTGGATTAAATTAATGTCCCTTTTTATGTGGACTTGGTTCTAAATGTGCTGATGCTAGGAATGGCCTATGTTGCACAAAGAAAATGAGAGTGATATTCCAGAAATATTTTTGTGCTAGCATAAAAAAGTTTCAACACCAATGTCTTCAGCATCAATGTCATCAGCATCACTAAGACAAAAGAAAGAGAGAGTAGTGTGTTTTTCCTAAGGGACATGTGCCCTTACCTGAATTTCTGTCCTTACCTCTTGAAATGGATAATTTAAAGGGTGTTCAATTGCACGGACCTGACAGAGTCTAAATTAGAGATAATCCTTCAGTTGGTTTAAAAATAAACCAATCCCAATAAGAAGAACAACAACAAAAAGGCAGCAATAAATGTCAGTTGAATTAACTATCTTGGCTACTTTTGTCTGCTTAGAAACCTGGCTGACAGGTTTGAATTAATTTTGTTATTGCGTTTTGCTCATTTTCCCATAGCAGAATGCCTTTGGTGGAGGGAACTTAATGTTACAGTTTCTGAATCAATGCAATTATTAAGCAAATGGCTATTGTAGAGTACTTGTTAATAATGGAGATACAACAGTGGGGAGGACATCTTTTAGCTTTCACTCCCCAGTTGCTTTAGCAATTCTGAAGTTATGAAAATTACCATTTTAGTTTAAGTTGATTGGATTTCATGTTAAGCCACTGAGAAATAGGAAAAGTTGGATCTCTTTGTGACATTTTAGCTATGTTGTTTTAGAGACAAATACTATCTTTCTCAGAATACTTAGTTGCATCATTCCTTTAAGAGTAGTAAGTCTTGCTAAAGATAAAATGTGATTTTTGAATAACTCTTGTAGTTTAAGAGCAAAAAGAATGCATAATATCTCTGTCAGATCTTTTTGTTTCTCATTTTTCATCAGTAACAAATAGGGTGAATACCACCAGTATAGTATGTATGTATTGAAAATATCTAGGTGGCTGAACTTTAAATATTAAAAGAAAAGAAAAGAAAAGAAAAGAAAACATGAGTTTTCTTTAAAACTGTGCATCTTGTTTGTTTTAGGAGAAAAGGCTGAAAGAAAAAGCAGCAAGGCGAGAAGCCAGGAATAAGAACGCAGAGGTAAGGATTTCTGTTGTTTTGATCAAGCTGCTGTTTGTGGGTTTGAAACGGCTTTTTAATTATTTCATTCCTTTTAAGCAATGTTGTGATTAATGACTCCTTAAAGCATTTTCTGTTTACTTATCTTTTCTTACTCCCTTGCTCTGATGTGGCTATAATGACTTGCTGTGGAAGGATACTGAGAAAGCATGAATGTTTGTGTATATAAATATATAAAATGTATGGAAGTCTTTTGGAATTGCAGCCTCTTTATTCTGTTTATCAAATGAATTGCAATTTCAGCTGCAGTGCTGATGCCTTTTTTTTTCTTACTCTGAATACTTGGTCATGTTTTTAACTTGGAGGCAGTGAGATTTTTATTTTTTTTTGTCAAATCTCTTTTAAATCTGTTTCTTGCTTTAAACAGCAAGTATTAACAGTGAACTTTATTCCCCTTGTTAGACTCACAAATAAAACCTTTGCTGTATTTTTCCTTATGTGTACGTTCTTAATTTTGTAGAGGCTTTTCTAGTTTTTCATATTTCTTATGTTGTGGTAAACTGAGATTTCATTGGGCTGCAATGATTTTCCAGAATATGGACAGGGTAATGTGTGTCATTGTGCTGCATCTCCTTATGCTACACATGAATGGTTACAGTTTGTTCTTGGCAGTTAGCAAATATCTTACTCCCTTAAGAAAATCGATAATGTTCTTTGTCCGATTTTTGCAAGCTGGCTGTGAGCTGGGAGGCTTAAGTGTAGGAAAATGCTTCATTCTATAGTTCTGAAGTGGAAAGTAATTACAGTTTAAGATGAAAAGCCTAGTTATACTAAGTATTAAGTATGATTCTCTCTTCAGAGATGGCAAGCTATGAGAGCTGTTGGCATCATGACTCCCCAATCAAGCAATAGAAATTTTCTGAATGTAATTGAATGCATACTTTTTAATGTATTGAGCAGGCATTTTAGGGAAATTATGGAATGAATTATTAACAAACATCTTAATATAGGGAGAAAACATTGATCAAATCAGGCTATGTCACATTTGTAAATGCTGCTTGTTAATTTTGCCTCTTTTTAAGGAATAAAATTCCCCCAATACCATGTTATTCAGCAGCTGGAGAAGTAAACGCATTACTCAAAAGGTTCTGCTTGCTGATGTGCTTCTCGCCTCCTATTCTTTGCCAAGCAAATGAGTCTGTTGGAAAACAAATGAAGTTGATCTCTATTGAGGAATGATCTGTCCTTTTGTGTGCAGTATGCCCATGGGTACAGGATGGGTTAAATGCAGAACCTCACACCCAAACTGTAAGATAAAACCACAATTTGATGCAACTCTACCTCTCTTCTGTGCAACACTTGCACTTGGAAAGCTGATTGACTAGTCCTAGTCTACTGTGAGATTGGCATATGCTTTCTGCGAGAGTACCAACTGTACAAAACTGCTATTACTTTGACTTAATTTTATTTCTGAAGCACTTAGCTCACTTTCTGCAAGAAGGTGCAAGCCTAGGGAGCTGACACATCTCCTTGATGAAAACTGTTGGGGTTTTTTCTCTTGTTTAGAGGCTATTTTTGCCAGAACTGTGTGCAGCTGAGTCCTGTCATTTTCAGTGGGGCTCATTTCGGGGAAAATGCTTCCACTGGGAAAGGTTGCCAGCTTGGAGCTGGGCTGTTCAAGCCTGGAAGTGGAAGGGAGCAGTAGACGGTAGATAAAGGTGGCAGTTCCCGTCTGCTGGGTGTCTGAGGAATTAATTAAGAGCACTCCCTGCTTCACAGAATCTTGGAGATGAAGCCGCAGTAGCTGAAGCTCTCGGTGGTCCATGTGGGATATGACTAAAGCAGCTCCTAGGAGACACCTGGGGGGGAGGAAGAAGGAGGAAACTGTACAACACAAACTATTGAAACAGAAACTAGTTTAGAAATTATATGCTGCCTAAATCAGGAGTTCAAAAATATTTGCATTTTCATTAGTACTTTCAGAATATGGCTTGTGACCCACTTTGCCGTACACAACTGCTTTGGCAATTAATAGTGTTTTCTTAAAAGAGAAAGCAATAAGGAGAATCAAAAGAGCTGAAAACGTATTTTTAGCTATATTAAAGCAGTTTAGTGGGTGGAGAAAAGGGCTAGATCAACAATTATGAGCAGCCAGTCACTTCAAAGCAGCTGTGGTCATAATTTGTTGTTCCATGTCTACCCGCTTTATTCTCCATATTTGTTTTATTAACTGCTTCTTTCTCACATTATAAACTCGGGTTACAGAATATTACTTTACTGTCTTTCGCTAGTACTCAGTCCACTGGGTCTGACTTGACCAAAATGGCAATTTACTTTCCCATTCTAAACATTAAATAATAATTCATCAACCCATGTCTTTTGCATGTCTGCTTTAGTATCATTCTTGCTGTCCTGTTGTTGGTTGTGCCCTGTTGCTGACTGGACAGGGTCTGGCACGTTATGTATGCTGTTTTTTTCCAGTATGAAAAGGGAATTTATTTGGAACAAAAACTTTGTGGTTTACAGTTTATTTGTTTTCACCCTTTAAACCATACACTTGTGGGATTTAACCTTAATCTTAATTTAATTTTAGATTCTTGGATTGTGATATTCTTAGTTTTAGGATTTCTCTGTCTGGTACATGTTCATCCCTTTCCTTTGCCAGGAAATCTTGATATCTTGGCATTTTTCATTTACCTATATTTTTTCAACTCGTGGCCTATCCTTTTTAATAAAAATTTTCCTTCAATTTTATACCCACATATTGTTTTGGGCAAGAGAGCATGTGTCTCCCATTTTAAGTTGTTGGGTTTTTGTGATTCTTTTTTTTTTTCTCTTTTATTTCAAGCATTAGCCTTGCATGAGTGCAGTTTTTTGTCTGTATGCCAACAAAAAGGAAAGATCACAGGAGAGATGAGCCTCCAGCTTTTTCTTCAGGTGCCACAGGAGCAATTGCAGGGAAGATTTTTACTCATCCTTCACCGCAGTGGTACAGAGGGGCTCCCTGCAACTGGAATTGAACAAGCAAATTCTGGCACGCTCTGCTGAATGTGCTTGAGCAGGGGATTAGATGAGTAGGGAGCTGCAGGGGTATTGACTCCACCTTGGATAAATCCCCATTCAATAGAGTAAGAAGTGAGGTATCTTAAAGAATGCTTTGGAGAAAATATTTCTTGGAATTTATGACCATTAATTAAATTTGAGCACAAAAGGCTGTGAGAACAGATAAAATAAGTTTTCTCTTGTATTCCTGGAAACTGGAAACTTCGTTTTGGGGTGATTTCTTTTTCTTAATCATAAAGTATTTAATTGTCTTCTAGTTCAGGAGAATTTGGTGAGATATTTACAAGTGCAATTTTGTAGGATGAAGAAGATGAAATATTTTGCCTGTACTCAGTACTGATAAAATTACAGTCCTGACACCTCAAGTTTTGATACTGTTTCCCTGAAGATGGTCTAGAGAAAATTAGGCAACCATGTTGTCTTCTGACCTAGAAGAAAGGCGTTGTGCAGAAGCAGGAGCAACATGGGCAGCTGTGCTGAGGCAGTAGTTGGGTGTTACTGGTGAAACCAGACCCTGGCCTCAAGCAGGACATCCCTGTGCTGTGCAGTGCTCTACTCTTGACATTGCTCTTCTATTTTTAGTAGTCTATCATATACTGATTTGTTAGTATACATGAAGGACTTTTATTGTAGGTTTCAACCAGCATTGAAAGGTCCTTGCTCTGCCAACAACTGTTAGCAACAATGAAGCTAAACAGGACTGTATTTCTCCTTTAGCAAGTTTGGTGTTTTGCTATCCTGATGTCTTAGAGCAGTATTGATGTGTTAAGAATTATGAAGTGGGAAGGTTTTGGTTTCTTTTAAAGAAAATTGTTTTTATAAGAGGACATTTTCCAGGAGCAGCTGAACAGGTCTGTGGATCAAGCTGGGGGAGCAGAGCAGGAGTCAGGAGAAGGTGCTGTTTTCTACCCCAGCACTGATGTGCTTTGTGGTCCTCAGCTATCAGCTCCCAACATCATGCAAGAAGTGAAACAAGCACATAAAAAAAGGCATCAGTATCTACTAGAAATAGTTCGGACAGCATCTGTAAGCAGTGCCGGGAGTAAAACTTGCTCAGTCATGACAGTTTGGTGCATCAGTTCAGCCACTGTCAATTCTCTAGCAGATCCACCATCCTGGTGTCCAAAGCAAACCAGAAAAACCTGAAAAAGGGCTGACTAGCAAACCAGAGGCTGTTTATTCAAGGTCCGTAAGAAAAAAGTCTGCTGAAAATATAGAGGAGTCCAGCTTGAACACATATTGCTTAGTGAGAGGTTCTTTCTGTTTTGGAAAAAAAGAGGACAAATCATTGGAATAAAGTTGAGGATTGGGATTATTATCAGGCTGGAAAACTGACCTCATCTGGGAGAAGTCCAGGCACTCGTTTGTTAGAAGCACTTTCTCTTAGGAATGAATTCTTGACAAATAATTGTAGAGCATTAAAAGATTGACAGCAATAGCAGGATAGTAAGTATGCTTTAACTTTTCTCACGTCCTCTCTTTCTTCCCTGCTCACTCCCCAACATATTTTGCTATTCCTAGAGGAATCTTTGCACCATGTGGCAAAACTCAACAAGAAAGGGACAGGGTCAGATCTCTTGGGTAGCTATTGCTAATAATCCACTGGGAGAAATAGAATCTTTAAAATATGATGAAAATTCTGCATCCATTGTGTATTGTTCTGTGGTTACTGGAACTGATTTCTATTACCTGACAGCTCTGCTTCTGCCTCAAATTTCCTTTTCCTTGAGATCTAGTCCATGCTGTGGTGTTTAGACTGGAGGCTCTAGATTCAGTGTGGATGTGAACAGTAATCTCGTTGTGGGAAGGTATTTATAGGAGTGAAGGAGGAATTTGGTCTGTGCCTCCCATGGATACATATTCCCAAATCCCTTTGATCAGTTTATCCCTAAATGTTCTTGGGAAAGTCTCATGGGATGCCCTGCATACTGATGGTTAATGGTGGAGGTGCTTTGGTTCTGGATCACCTCTGATGACCCTTTCATGGATGGTGTTGAGGAGCGATTGGTTTAGCTCCCTGTGATTTCTGGAGCAGGGTTTCAGGACGAGATCCTTCTGGTGGTCTGGAAGACGTAGAGATTGTGGAGTTAATTTTGTTCATAGAAGACCTCAGGAGAGGGTTGTGTTGGCCTGATAGGGTCTCAGGACAGGCAACATCTTGTCATTGCTGTTTGATAGTTGCAAAGGACTTAAAGTTATTCTTCATCAATGGCTGCTCTTGATTCTGCAAACCACAAAGAACAGCAAAAACGGAAGCAGTGACATTTCTGTTCAACTACAAAATTTTCCAATGTCTTTGGACACTGAAATTACCATGTGTATTAGATTCCTTTTTTTAAGTTGAACTTCTTACTTAATTTAACCTTAGTTTAGAAGTAGCTCTGGTCTTTTAGCTCTTGTGTTCTGTACTCATGCCCAAAACCTGTAAGTGGCTTTATTTATTTATTCATTGCAAGTTTGTGTTTGTTTTGTTTTGAATTTCCCTGAGAACCTCTGTGGATAAACAGAGTGATTTGGAATATCAACATTTTAACCTACCAGTTTAGTAATTTCAAACAGGTTTCCTAAGGCAGAGTCGCAGTATAAAGTTCAAGTTGTTAAATGGAAAATAAAGAAATTGCTGATTCTGAACCACTTATATTCTGAAATATTTTTAAAATCAACATATTTTACAACATTTAAGTTAATATTTGAAAATGAATATTTTGTGCCTGTATGGAAACGTTACCTGCATTTTGTTTTTTGAACATAACATGTTGATGATTCTGGTTAATATAACACTTAAACTGCTTTAAGTAAAGCTGTAATAAGTCCTGCCTTTTCTGCAATTAAGAATGTATATGATTAAACCGGTATTTCTCGGTCATAACCCTGACTGAGTAACAAGGGGGTATTCTGATGATTGATTTGCCAATTATGCAAGCTTCTGTGAACCTTTTCATTGCACTGACCAGTACACTGAGGATTTTAAACATATTTATCAGATTGACCATTTAAACTAATTGGCCATAGCTGTAGCAATTTAATTTTGTGAGTATAATAGTCACAACTGTTATTTTCAATCATATGTGGTATGTGATGACTGTTTGCTGCTCTACATGCAATAAGCTGATGATTTACCAGTCACTGAGGTGATTTCTTCATAGTCCTGGCAGAAGCATAGATTAGAGTGGGCCATGGACCTCGGACATGCCCTGTTTAGTCTTGAAGGCCTGCTGGGATGAGATGGATGCACAGTCAACACAAATGCATCATTTTTGCTTATTTCACAATCAACAATATTTTGGCGTTGGGGATCAAAAAAACTCAGAATTTTTTTTATTAAAGGCTTAGGCTATCTAGACAGGTTGAATCAATGGACTGTGGACAATGGTATGGGGTTCCACAAGGCCAGGTGGCCATGGTCCTACACATGGATCACAACCCCATGCAAAGCTACAGGTTTGGGAAAGACTGGCTGGAAGACTGCCTGGCAGGAAAGAATCTGGGCTGTTGGTGGACAGCGGGCTGAATATGAGCCAGCAGTGTGCCCAGATGGCCAAGAAGACCAATGTCATCTTGGCAAAAGCCAAGAAAAAATTATAAATAGTAAAAAAATTATAAATAGTGTGGCCAGGAGGACTAAGGAAGTGATTGTCCCCCTGTACTTGGTGCTGGTTAGGCTGCACCTTGAATACCGTGTTCAGTTTTGGACCCCTCACTCAAGGAAGGACATTGAGGTGCTAGAGCATGTCCAGAGGAGGGCAACAAAGGTGGTAAAGGGTCTAGAGAACAAGTCTGATGAGGAACAGTTGAGGGAACTGGGGTTGTTTAGCCTGGAGAAAAGGATGCTCAGGGGAGACCTTACTGCTCTCTACAACTACCTGAAAGGAGATGGTAGCAAGGTGGGGATCAGTTTCTTTTCCCAAGTAACTAGCAGTTGGACAAGAGGAAGTGGGCTCAAGTTGTGTCAGAGGAGGTTTAGTTTGGGTATTTGAAATATTTCTTCACAGAAAGTGATGTCAAGCATTGTGACAGACTACCCAGGGAAGTGGTTGAGTCACCATTCCGGGAGTTGTTTAAAAGGTGCATAGATGTGGTGCTGAGGGACATGATTTAGTGTTAGACATGGCAGTGCTGAATTATTGGTTGGACTTGATGAGCTTAAGAGTCTTTTCCAACCTGGACCATTCTATGATTCTATGAAAATGACAAGATTGTGGGTTGAAATAAGTGTGCCAACATATATGCATTTCTTGCTTCCTCTTGAGTTACCTGGGTTTTGTTATTGTTTATTTGGGTCACATAGTTACAAATTATTCTTGGTAGAATTAAGGAGTGCTCTGGCACCATTCTACCCAGGCTCTTGAATGGGGATCAGCAAATAGAGTGGCTACTTGAGTCACTGCTTGAGCTCTGTCTCCCCTTTGAAGCAGGGAGGTATATGTTACTCCATTCTTCCTCTTTACCTGTCTCCATGGGTATTAGGAGCAGGATTCCACCATCAGGTGCTTATGGCAGTGTGGTGGAGCACAAGGAAAGCAATATGAGAGCTCTGTTAGTCTTGCACAGGTGCTTTTCTGAGGCTGATCTCAGTATCTAAGGTTGTATACATTTTTCCATTTGAATGCACACTTCATCAATTCAGTTCAAGGCGTGTATCTAGAAAAACAGTAGGTACGAAGGAAACCAGACAAGAACGCTTTGTGCACTGTAAAGTACAAACACGTATATTCAAGGGCAAAGACCTTCTCTCCTGAGCTTCAGATTTCCATTTCAGCATTGATTGAATGTTTTCATGCTAACCGTATAGCACCATGTTCTGTAAACTTAAATAGGGGAAGAAGAGAGCACTGGGACTTGGCTTTGTGATCACTGTCCATCAATATGTAAGCATTTCATTTTTTAATATTCTCTCTTGTTAAAGTGGCAAGTGTACAATTTAAACGTAAGTAGCCACTTCAATGTGGCTTGGAATTTATATGTAAATTAGCAGCATCTTTTCTTATTGGCTTTCAAAATACCTTGTTAAGTTTCTTCACTGATTTGATGCCCTCCTCAACAGTCCCAGTCTGAGCAGAACTCAAGTGGTCACTTTACTCTTGCCTGAATTTAACCAAGGAATAGCAGGTAATGGGTGGTGCTGTAGCAGCATATCCACCAGAGCTGTTAATAGTGTGGTGTTCTTGTTCTCTTTGCCTCATCACAGTCCTTCGACACCTTAACCAACACAGTACATTAGAATTGCATGGAACTGAACTTTTGGAGATGTTAATCCTTTCTTCTGCCTGTATCCTCAATCCTGAAGATGTGGGAAACCCCAAACAATCCAGAAGTAATGATCTGAGGCTTGCTGCAGCCTTCATAAAAAGCTTTTATTTAAGAAGTGAAAATTCTCTCTGGTTTGGTAGATCTTTTTCTGTTCTGTTATGAGAAGCTTGTGTATTCGCACGCCTCGGTTCTGTCTGTATAAATATTATGCAGATGGTTGCGTTTCACAAGTGAGCTGTATCAACTGTTCAAACTTGTTTACTTTGCATCTTGATTTGTACTGGTATTACTCTAAGCCACTTCCAAGCTTTCCTTATGTGTTTGAAGCTTTCCTGAGTTATAGACTTCAGACACAGGGACTCTGCTTTGTTGCATATCTCATGTATGAGCTTTTTAAGAATGAATTAATTGGCTGATGAGCAGGGGTGATCTTTCAGATGTGCTTTGATGATGCTGACGTCCTCATGCAGTAAGGAATTGTAGGTAGCTTTAAATTAAGCAGCTCTGTTTTCTCAGCACCTCCCCCTGTTTATATTCCTGGAATGTGTTGCTTGCAGTATCGGACAGAGTCTGCTATAGCTAGTCTCAGCAGTTGTAATTGCTACTAGTGATGAAAATTGATTTGTACAATCAGAAAACCATTATCTACATTCTGACTGATAGTGCTGTGGTTGCCAATGTTTTAAAATTCTTCTGATGGCTGTTTTTTCTGAATACTCTGAATTCATGCAAACACTAGGATTCCAGATGCTTTATGTTGAATTTTACATGAGCGTTAAAAGAAAAGGAAAAATCTCTTAATGATTCTCTCAATATATTTTCTTTTTCCAGAGAGTTTTTAAAGATTTAGCGTTTTGTCAGAATTATCCTTTGCCAGATATACTAGATA
>VYZX01014587.1:46222-70182 GCA_013401335.1 Brachypteracias leptosomus | reverse complement strand
ACAACAATGACCCTTTGATTTTTGTTTACAAGGCTAGTTTTGATGGCCTGCCTGAGGTGAGTAGGCCTTGGTAGCACTTCTGGCTTTCCTGAGCCCTCGTCCTTGCTCACATCAAGTTCCTCCTGCAGAACCCCATACCTGTTCTGCAAGGGCACAGTAGGTGATGTGCCTCTTAACGGAACACGCTTGCTCCGTTTGTTTCTTTTGCTATGTCTGGCAGAGACGTGTTCCCATTGACCCTACTCTTGTTGGTTACTACAGGAAGGCTGGAGGGCTAGCTGATGAAAGGATATGGAATCCTCTGCTCTAAGAGATACCTCCTGAGTATGTGCTGTTACACCAGCTGGCACCCTGCCTTTCCATGGAACAGAAAGTCATGTGAACAAGAATGCTGAACAAATTATGCCTGTGTTTTTGATGCCATTACTGTTTGCTGTTGTTTTGATTTGGCTTGGGTTTTCCACTGCAAGTTGCTAATATGCTCCATTTCCACATACGCTACCACACTGCACTTATTTGGTGCTCTGAGTCTATCCATACATTGACTCCATCAAGAGATCCGGTATGAATTTGAACTACAGTAAACACATAATCCTTGTTGATTGTTTAATTCATGTATTTACTACAAATAACAGATTACTCTACAACAGTCTTCTCCAGAATGTCCAGAGCAGTTTAGCTAATAAGAGAGGCAGAGCAGTTTTGATCTGTGACATACAGTTGTTTCCAGGTGACCTGCTGTGAATATATGTTAGAGATGGTTGACAGCTTTTCCTGAGTGGATTTTTAATCATGGAAGAAGAGATTGCTCAATTCACAACTTTTCACAGATTGTGTGTGTGAAAAGCATTTGCTTGGAAGTTGTCTCAGATCTGGCATGTAATTTCTAGTCAAAACCAAAAAAACAGGGAGAGATTTCTGAACCATCACTAGGATGGTGATTAGAGTTATTGCCTGTGGGAATTGAAGTTCGACAATCCCTTCAGGAGAATTAATTTTAACATCTCATTTTCCTGGTGAGTCCTGCAAACAAAGACCTTTGGGGTCAATTCATTCTCCTTTCAGTCTGAAAGAGGAACAGATGAGTTGCATCAGCTCTTTTAGAGGTGATAAAGCAGGAGAGACAATTGGCTTCTTAGAAATATTCAAAAGGTAAAAGGTCTTTCCATTCTAACTTTAGAGAAACAAAATTCACATTTAGTGACTTCTTTACATTGCCAAAGTAGACTTACTAAAATGACGAGGTGCGCTGGGGTAAAAGACAAATGCATCTGTACACAGTCACCACAAACAGAAAGGTCCAGAGCCATAAATCTGTCTCGTATATGTAGTCAAATAAACAAACAAAGCATACCATCTTCCTCAGAGCATACTTGCTCCCTTTTTAACCAAGAGAGTTAAAATACTTTTGTTTGCTTGTTTTCCCAAACAATGAGAGGAAATAAGGAAGCAGTACGGCAGCAGGTAATATGGAAATTTGTCCTTATCTAGGTGCTTTATAAGTGTTCATAAATAATACTGAAGCTGGATGATCTTTCAAACCTGATACCTCACTAAGAAAATTTCATCTTGCTCAGAAGTAAAAGAATTACCAGTGGCATTTGTAAAACTCAGTGAATATCTTGAATTTCCAGTAGGGAGTTTGACATTTCAAAGTTAGCTTTGATGTTTATAAACGAGATTGCAAAAGTGCATATTCTGTCAGAGTTTAAGACCACTAGCACTATAGCAACTGAGTTGTCAAACTGCTTTAAACCTCAGGTGCTCAATTTATGATTTATAGGGTGAATAGGAATTGAATCCATAAGAAATAAGAACCTTCTCAGCATTGAGATTCAGAATCTGACAAACTAACATCTCCCTTCATCCCCGACAGTAGTGATGATAAACTGCATCAATGCGGCAGCAACATCAAGATAAAGCACTCAAAGCTCTGTTAAGTGGTTCTTCTGCTATGTGTAACAGAAGAGGACAGGCTGATGGCTAGGAGTCTTTTCTAAAGGGTTGATTGTTTTGATGTAATTCTGTTTGTTATTAACAAGGAGAACCCCTGTTAGCTCTACCAAGGATTGTGACTTCTCCTCTAATACCAGACTAAATGAGGAGTTAACCTGTCCATCATTCTGGTGGCCTGGGTTGTGTATCTGAGGAAGGAGAATTGCAGGATTGAAAGGAAAAGGTGAACATGTTAACTGTGTTTCACAGCGTTACAAACATACCCTGCTGGGATTTTCTCAGAGGTACTGGTGTTATAATAATTGAATCAGTCAGCTTGAACTCCTCTGTATACATCTTGGCCGCAGAAGATTTTTCCTCCTGTGCTTCTAGACAGCTGCTAGCCTTAGTATACAACATGGACTGACTTCTGCCGGAGTCATGCTGTGGGTGGCAGGAAATCAGGGAATACTGCAAAGTTTCTACACCTTCCCTAATTTACAGACATTTCTAGGCTTTTCTCAGAGGCTTTGAGAACACCTTAGATTGCACAGACTTGTGAAAATAGTTCTTCAACTATAGGATATGAACCTCTTCTAAGCATCAGGGTAGCATTATGTTGGGTCACTTGAAACATGTGTGCTTAGGGAAGTGAGAACTACTTCATTAATCACTGAAGTGACATGCTTTAAGACCCAGCTCATCAAGTAGAGAAAGTGCATGATCATGTACAAAATTTCCAATAGAGCAGCTGGGAATCCATCTCCAGGTTAATGCAGCCTCTTGTCAATGAAAACCTGGATGGATTTGAAGACCCTAACAGTTCTAGTTCACTATAACAGGTATCTTAACAATGTCAACCTTTCAAGAATTACTGATGTTTGAATAAATTTCTAAAGTACTTGACACATGTTACAGTCAGATTCATTCTTAGATTCCCTGGGATAAAGACAAGGTTTAACTAACACTTCTGTTTTTTCTATGAGATATCACTTAAATTCTTCTTATGATTTCTTTACAACTAATTCATATTTAGTTGTTTAGTAACAAATAACAACTACTTCTATTCGTAAATGATAAAATATGCTGTGTGATCATAAGTCAAAAGTTAACTGAAAGAAACAAGAATTAGAGTAGTGAAAAAATATAATGGGGAAAAATGCACTCTAGTAAGAGCCCTTGTTGCCATAGCTATATTGACTATTCCTGCAAAAAGTGATGACTGCATAAACATTTTTTGTGGTTAGGTAATAACTGATTCTTTAGACCACTTATGTCATGGTCAGGATGGACGAAGCAACAACAAATCTTAGCAAAAGCAAGCAAGCAAAAGCAGAAGCCTTTATTGTTCTCCTTCTCAGTACATTTATACTTTCTTTTCTCCTTATTTTCCCCAGATATGTTTTTCCCCATTGGTCCAAAGTTGTTATTATTCTTTGTCATTGGATAATGTTTGCAGAGTTCATCACAACTCAGCTTTTCTGCCACAAGGACACATGCACCTCAGTTTTCGGTCAACATCTCAAACTTGTTTATCTCGGAGTTATTGTTCTTGTTTATTCTCTCAAGGGTAGACTGGAATCATCTCAAGGTCAAAGTTACCCTGTCCAAGGGCCTCAGCCCAGCTGAGGTCCCACACACACTTACTTTACCAACTTCCTTGCCAAGGTTAATTTAGAGTCCAAATGAGGTCTAGGTTCACAAACCTGAACAAGTCCAGAATAAACATGGAGGATACATGAATCGCCTTGATCGATGGTCCTGAGAGCAGATCAGGAACATGTTTCTGATTTCTATGGTGTTGTACCAAAAGCCAGGTAATATGTGGAGACTTTCATTTGGTGTTTGAGGATGCTGGACTTGGAAGTTCCAAGTTTCATACCTTGTTTCCAGGTTTCATAAGTTTCTTAGTCAGATAAGGACTAAGAAAGTTCTTCCCAAATGTGTTCAAACGGATCTAATTTTTATGTTTCAAGGAAGAGAGAGCAGGAGCCTTACTTACCACCAAGATCCACAGCACAAGATTACACTTTCCACAGTCCACTGACAATAAATT
This sequence comes from Brachypteracias leptosomus, assembly GCA_013401335.1. Lineage (NCBI taxonomy): Eukaryota > Metazoa > Chordata > Aves > Coraciiformes > Brachypteraciidae > Brachypteracias > Brachypteracias leptosomus. Next base: position 66,191 of record VYZX01014587.1, on the reverse strand, counting down.
CCTCAGGACTCCAAGAAGAAGACCATGTGACTGCCTGGATTATTCCACAGCTGGTGGGGCTGCCCATGATTTTCAAAGAGTTGTTTTGCAGTAAGGATGTCTGGAGGGCTATGGCACTACAGATGTGTTCCTTTACACCAGAAGCATCTCTTCTTTGGAGTATGAGAGGAAATGAGAAACACCTGTATTGGCAACTCAGCAACACCTCCTGCTACTCCAGTACTGGAACAAAGGCCATCCTGAAGGCCAGTGGTCTCACACTATGAGCCTCTCACTATAAGTTTATAAGAAAAGCACAACCAGCCACTGTTGAGAATTTCTATTTTTCACATATGCTGAAAATGTCAAAGTCAAACTGAACTTAGGCATTAAAGTGATGATTTATGATAGTTGGAGAAATATTAACATTTGACTGCTCTTGATTTAGGAGATCCTTATCTGTTGTTCATTGGGTTTTTTTTAAGGTAACACATACAGTTTGGTTTTCCTGCAGAACTTTTTTTCCTCATCTTTCCATAATTTTTCTGGAGTGCTCTTCCCCTTCTAGGAGTCTGTACTCTTCTTTATCGTATACCTGAAGCTCTTTCTGCTGCTATTTAGAAGATAACTTATTTTTAATTTCTAAACAAATACAGAAATAATACAGAATAGATATGGCAACAGAGCACAAACAACTTTCAAGTAAATTATTCTAGAATTGACAGTGTTTGGAGATAATTTTTTAATATGTTGATGGAAGACTGTTATGAATTGGTAGTGAGAAGCTATTTTCTTGCTGCTGATATGGGAAAGAAACACGTGAATCTTCAAGACAACAGGTGTATGTATCTGCTGTAAAATGCCTTTCAGTTCCTGCTGGAGTCTAACTTGGGCATCATACTGTTGGCATTCCTTACATTTTATGTGATGATGAACCAAAAACCCTGTGTGTGAAAGACATTCACTTTTTCAGTCTTTACAGGGAAAGCTGAAAGTAAAGTCATTGGGATGAAGAACTGAAAAGGCAAAATGCTGCAATGAAAAAACAGAAGTTCATGTTTTTCTCTTTTTCTTCAATAGTGTTATTACTGTATTATTGGAGATCCTGCAGGTACAAACTACTACACACAGAAAAATTCAAGCCTGAGTAATGCAACAATAAAGATACCATTTAATCTGGTTAGAGGAGAGGCTACATTTCTGGATAGAATTAAAGAGGATCTTCCTACATGGACGTACACACCAGGGGCTAAAGACATTTTCAGTCTTGTTCTGCTGCTGCTTCAACCTGGCAACAGTTCAGATCCATCACAAAAAAGGATGCTACACTGTCTCCAGAAAGAGGCCAGCAGATCTGCAGACACGCGAAACAGATGTCTTTGCACCCACCTGTGCAAATACACCAAAGACAGTCTCAAAGCACAGGAGCAGGTGCTGTAAATTCTAGACTGAACTTTGCATTCAAGCATGCTTAGGCAGCTGGCTGGAACACTATTATGGCCACTAGTACCGTACCTTAAACAAAAAAAATATCTCTTCTATAGAGAAATCCACCCAAAGTCCAGTAGCCTGCAGGCATGCTTTCCAAGACTGCACTAATCCTTAGCTGAGGAAAATGCTTTGAATTATTATTAAAATTTCAGTTCACTGCGTATATTTCCCATCTGTGCAGTGGCAACTCAATGCACAACTCACTCTAAAAACATTTGATCTACCACCAAATTTTGTTTTTTCATTGTCAAACTTTCCTTTATAAAACCAGCAGTAATGAAGTCACCTAATAAAGTGAATGACATAGAACAATGTATCGAAGAATGTCTATAATTTCCTAGAGGAAGTGAACATAAGAAAAGTGATAGGGCTAGCAAGTCCAAAGAAACAAAAAAAACTGAATGGCATTGGAAAGAAAGGTTATTTACTTATTATTGTTCTTTGAGAGAGTTGGAGGTAGAATCTTGACCTAGAAATTCCATATGTAGGGAAGAAAACATATTGTGTAAAGGTTAATGTAAAATGTGTCAGCCTATATCTTATGTTCATTTCTGGCTGAAGTCATTGTATTTCGGGATGCAAATGAGAGACTTGAAAGCTTGCAGGGATCTTAAGAGATCATCTATTCTATCCCTGTGACAGATGCTTCTTGAATTTCTTTCTAAACTTCCCTAGGCAGTCAGTTCCAGTCCTTCACTATTCTTATTGCTAAAAATGTTTCATAACGTCTATTGTGAATCTGCCTTGTTGTGATTTAAACTTATTATATTTGTCTTATGCAGCTCTAACATGGAGAATTAGAACAAATTATCCCCTTTGTTATTGTAATGGCCTCTTATGAATCTGAAGACTGTTACAACTGCTTTCCTTGTAGTCTTCCCTTCTAGGCTAAACAAACCTAATTCACTCAGTCTGCCTGTGTGAGCAAATTTTCTAGACCTAATACCCTGCTTTTAGTTTCCCCTGGACTCTTCAGCTGGCCCACAATCTTTCTGAAATTGTGGCACTCAAAACAAAGTATATCTCCCTAGCTAAGGCCTAGCATTTGCAGAAGAGTGAAAGGTTTACTTAGTATCATTTCTATTGTTCTTGCATCCCAGCATACAACTCACATCTCCTGTATCAGGAGGACATTGCTACAGTACTGAGCATACGACTCACTGCATGCTCTGGTTCTTTGCTTTGGAGCAGCTGCCTAAAGAATTTAATATTCTACATTTGTACAATTAAATGTTTCTGCCTGATTTCACTTTTCTTATGCAAGAAAGTTCTATTTTTAATTACTCTCATCTTCAGATTGAAGTTATTGGTTTTAGGTACCATTCTGAACTCTAGTCTGTTCTCCAGCAAACACTTAATCCCTTGACTAGGGAGGGTGATAGGTATCACACGTAAATATACTAAGTGTATTTCTGTTTCATTGTCCTAACCAGTAACAGTAGTTTTGGATAGCAACAAAAGTAGACATCTCCACTTAGTACCTCTGTCATTTTGATACTGAATCAGTGGTGAATGTCAGTGTCATTTCTCAAGCAGCTTTCCAATCACCTTATAGTACTTTCATGTGGCATATTTCTGGGCTTGGTCAGGAAAGTGATTATAAATGCTTTACTGTTCAAGATGTATGTAGCTAGGAGGTGATTCAGCCATGTACATGTACAGAGTGCCATTTGGATGCCTGAAAGTATTTCCAAAGGCCTGGAAGATATGACACAGAGCCAATGGGAGACCTGCACAATTTTGAAACAGTATTTGAAGAATGGGCTAGATTACCTAAAACACCTAAAAGAGCAATGCCTCAAGTTAGAAGTAGCTGAATACTGTTGTTCTTGTTCCTCTTTGCTCAGACTTAGACAGATACAAAAAAATCAAGTGAACCTCATGTCTTCCGGTTCTGTTGTATTCTATCCCAAACAGCTGTCTTGAATGATTAAGAACACCATACATTATCTGTAATTGGGTAGAAAACCTTTTGCTTATTATTTATTTTATGTAAACAGTGTACATGGTCAAGTTGAGTGTGATTAGAGCAGGTGGATGTCTGTGACCAAGGAGGTTGTTGCTCATTCTTGGTGGACACCTGAGCATGCCTGGAGGACGAGAAGCTTCCAGAGGGCAAGCTGGCACCAACAGGCAGATGAAGATGGATATTAAAAGAAGATGGATACACTTGACAACTTGGACGACTTGATGCTGCCTGTCTGATCTGGAGCAGTATGTGGTCAAGGCAAATGTTAATAATTTTCGTTGGAAGGGGTTTGCCCAGTGGATCTAAAGGTAGTCAAAGAAGCCGGGGTGGCGAGAGGGAAGTGAATGGTGACTGTCGTGTGCAGTCTTCTGTGCTAAATCACTTTGGTACTAAAGCAAGAGAGGGAGGCTGAAGTGTTGACAGTGTATAAAACAGTCATGCAAGAGATCAAAGGAAGTACAGATCAGCTGGACTGCAGACCACCTGAAATCCTTATCAGGTAAAGTATAGAACTAGTGTTCATGGGATCAAACATGTAGGAAAAAAGCTGATGTGGCTTTGTAAGAAAAAATTCTGTCATGTGAATCTACAGAAGGGTTTTGGTTGGTTTGAGTGCTTATCTTTTGGACCCCAATTAAGAAGTGAAGAAAAGATACCTGGCTAATGTAGCCAACCTAAGTATACGAAAGGTTTTCCTATTTAGTTCCATAAAGGCCAACTTAAGGCCTGTAAGAAGCCCTGGGATAAAGAGGAGGTCTTTCAATGTATAAAAGACCAAAGGGTGTGACCAAATGTCTCTAACAGAGTTCAACAGATTTCTGTGCAGTCTAGCACAGTTGCAAGTGACCTAGAAAATGGAAAGAATGACAAACTGATGGTTTTGTAATGATATGTGAGGGCCAACTCAGAAGAACTGCATATGGGTTTCAGGAGGCAATAAAATAGATGAAATTTAGCATAGGTAATTGTGAAGTCATGCATGTGGATAAAACCAATCTGAATTCCACATATAACACTACCGTAGTAAACCATTACCACTCAGGTGAGACCTTGATATTTTCCTGGAACTATTAATGCTCAGTGTTAGCAGTAGATAAATAGCAAAAATAATGTCAGAAATTACTTGAGAAAAATAGAGGCTAGAAGAGAATGTTAGTTACAGTGAAAATCTGTGGTTCACTCCATCTTGTGTGTTATGTGTCTTTAGAACAGAACTGGAAAAAAATCAGCAAAGAGTAGCACAAGTGAGCAAAGGTTTGGGATAATGTCTTTACAGGAAACAAAAAAGTATACTAGGTTTATCAACTTTGAAAGAGGCAGCAGAGGAAGAATAGGACATAGATCAAATGTTCACTGCCTCTTCCAATATTCTATTCTTATAGAAGAAGTTCAGTAGAGCTTGCATTTTACAAGAAACAAAACAAAGGATACAGATCTTCACACTTATGGTTAACCTGAAGAACTCGTTACAGGAATCTGTAAATGTTGGCAGTTTACAATAGGGTTCAAGAGTTCAAGTTCATAGTAGAAAAATCCATTGAGAGCTGCTGAATATATAGAAGCTATTTCTGGAAGTCCCAATAGTGTGTGTGATTGGAGCTTGGGAATGTATACAGGTTAAATACCAGCACATGCTTCTTCTGTTTCTGTAATTTTTTTCTAAGCCTATCAGCTCTAAGTGAGTGTCAAAGACAGGATGAGCTTTGGGTGGTAACCCAACATGATTAATGTTCTTTAGTGATGAAAGAGAAATGTTCCCTAGGGACCTGGAGAAACTGTGTAAGATTGTCAGTAACCTGAGTTACAATTTACAGTCAGTGATCAGGGATTGAGAACAAACCTGGAAAAAAGGAGGTGCCTTGCAGAGACATAGTGGTAGGAGAGAGACATTCTAAAATACTTTCCTTTTAAAATCCTTTTTAATCTTTATACTATCTTCTGTAGTCTAAAAAAAACCCCAACTGTTATAATTTCTGTTGAAATAAAACCTGACCTATTACTATAAAAACTCTTCTATTCTTTTTTGAAGTACTCAATTCTGAGGTAAAGACTCAGTCTGCCCCTGTCAAAGTTATAACTAACTTAGACCTGTCATACCACTATGTCTTCTCTCCTGGGTAATCGTAACAGTTTCACACAAAACCTGTCTTTGCCTGCTGTCCTGATTTGGCAATATACAGCCTACCATGGGACTGCAATACATACAAGTGACAATTTTATAAGAACAGAATCCCAGACCTTTTTTTTTTTTTTTAAAGATAAAATAACCTTAACTATGGAAGACATACAAACAATGCCTACTTTTCAATAACTTCCAAAATTATGGTGATTTCTCTAATAGGTTCCTTAAACCTCACCATCACAAATTACTACTAAAGAAGAATAAACTTTACTTCTCTGCAGAAGTGTTATGTCAGCCAGAGCTGGGATATCTTGACAGGGAAGATAAAAACTGAGTAATAAAACTGGGGTGAGATAAAATAATAAAAAACATGGAGTCGTGTACTTATAAAAATATCTAGCACATACACTTAAGTTCACCACTTGGAAATAGGTGAGGAGGATGACATATCTGCAGTGTTTCTCTGTAACAGGATGACAAGGTCCTGGTATACACAGGAAAGGAATTTTCAACTAACAGAGTAAAAGCTTAGCTGAAGACGCTAGTTATGTGCAATCTATGAACAATTCCTGGCAGGCAAGTTCAAGAAAGAGTGACTGAAAATAGAATAAATGCAATAACGAAAAAGACTGGAGCATAGGAGGGCTTGTGATGAAAGAGCAAGAGTTTGGCTAGTTTAATGAACAAAAGGCTGAGGAGAACTGTGTAAATGTAGGTGTGAAATAGAAAGGGTTAATTAAGCTAGAACTCAATTCATTTAATGTTTCTGAGCCTAGGAGTCACAAGTCATTCTCCTACAAGTAACCAGGCTCAAACCTGAGTTTGATCTGTGTTATTATTATTGAAATGGCATGTGCATGTTAACCTCCCACTGCTAATTGCAGCAGTAGAAAAGATATGAGCTTGTCAATGTTAAGTCAAACTTTAGTCTTGTTTATTCTCATGTGATCTAGATGAAATGCAAAACGCATATCCATGCAGAATTTGGATTTGCCATCATCAATTTTTTATAACAAAAAAGAGGTCATCTCTGAACTAGTAGTTTACAAGGTCAGTAGGACACTAATGACTAAGGATGAACCTTGCTGTTATTGAAATCACTGAAGACTCCTGGTTTACCTTGATAGAAGAAGGATCTACTTACTAACGTTTACCATTTAATGCATTCATCTGCTTTTTGAAGCAAGTACTACTTTGCTTAGAATGGTGTTCTGATATCAACTACACTTAATGCCGTAATGTGGAATTAAATATAAAGGGATACTTCTTGAAGTGAGATGCACACCTCTTAAAGTGTGTTTAAAGAAAGAGAAACAACATAATAATTAGATACGGCTAAATGTTATTATATAGATTACTAGTACAATAGACATCCATGTAGTCTTCCAAGTGTATCGAGTACTACCAAAATATATTGTCAATTTCTTACTCTTAACAGGAGTTGGCTTCTGCATCAAGGTAAACAACAGTAAACATACCTCTAACACTGACATCTTGGCTAAGTACCAAAGATCAAGGTCAAGTCAAGAGCTTCTTTCAAAACACAGAATCAAAACCAAACCCCAAACCCTGAATGTATGGGTATATTTTTAGAAACAGGTTTTGCTGCCTGCATGCAGTGTAGTGGATTAATGCACTGCTTCAATAGACTGACCCTCTGCCTCTGCAGCCAGTTTAAATACCACCAAAAACAAAGTGATTAAAAATCTTCTGATTTGTCAAGGGTGAAGGATGGTCACCAGAAAAATGAGTCAAAGTTTTAGGTTTAGCTGCTGGGAATACACATCATAAGAAATCAGTACTCTGTGCTCAGAAATCAAATTTGTGACAGAAGAAAGTGGTGCTAATACAGGATTGCTGGTTTAACTTAAAAAGGCTATCCATGTGCAGTTGTGATTAAGCGAAAAGATACAAGATTTTTTAGTGGCTACTGTTGTGATATTCAATGTTTAAATGTATATGAAAATGTTTTTCAGATTTGCTCACTGCAGCCAATAGGTATCTACAGAACTGCAAAAAACAAAGTTGTTTGGTAAAGGCAAAACAAGATTAGAAAACAAAGTTTATATATTACTTGTTCTAGCTCTGTGTGGATTCTGATGAGGCTACCCGGATATGGATATAGTCAGCTTTCTACGTTATCTGTTGAGTAAAAAGAAAGACAGCTTTTATCACACTGTGCTGCTAGCTCTCTTCTTCCTCAGGCTAACACCAAACTCAGCAACATCCCTTCAGCATAACTTCATCTTTTATTCTTCATCTATTTGCTGTTCTCCATCTCAAATCAGCCAAGGGGGAACACACCACTGAAAGAGAACTCAGCAAGCTGCCCCCAACAAACACTCTCTTTAAACTGATCAGCTTCTTGTTTTTTCTCCCAAACTGGTCAGCTCCTGGTTAATATAGCTCTAGCCTCACCCACCACCCCAACCATGGTCACCTGGGGGAAGGTGAGGTCTCATACAGGTGGGCTAGGTTCTGTCTGTGGGGCCTGAAACCACTTGGGGANAGAATGGTGTTCTGATATCAACTACACTTAATGCCGTAATGTGGAATTAAATATAAAGGGATACTTCTTGAAGTGAGATGCACACCTCTTAAAGTGTGTTTAAAGAAAGAGAAACAACATAATAATTAGATACGGCTAAATGTTATTATATAGATTACTAGTACAATAGACATCCATGTAGTCTTCCAAGTGTATCGAGTACTACCAAAATATATTGTCAATTTCTTACTCTTAACAGGAGTTGGCTTCTGCATCAAGGTAAACAACAGTAAACATACCTCTAACACTGACATCTTGGCTAAGTACCAAAGATCAAGGTCAAGTCAAGAGCTTCTTTCAAAACACAGAATCAAAACCAAACCCCAAACCCTGAATGTATGGGTATATTTTTAGAAACAGGTTTTGCTGCCTGCATGCAGTGTAGTGGATTAATGCACTGCTTCAATAGACTGACCCTCTGCCTCTGCAGCCAGTTTAAATACCACCAAAAACAAAGTGATTAAAAATCTTCTGATTTGTCAAGGGTGAAGGATGGTCACCAGAAAAATGAGTCAAAGTTTTAGGTTTAGCTGCTGGGAATACACATCATAAGAAATCAGTACTCTGTGCTCAGAAATCAAATTTGTGACAGAAGAAAGTGGTGCTAATACAGGATTGCTGGTTTAACTTAAAAAGGCTATCCATGTGCAGTTGTGATTAAGCGAAAAGATACAAGATTTTTTAGTGGCTACTGTTGTGATATTCAATGTTTAAATGTATATGAAAATGTTTTTCAGATTTGCTCACTGCAGCCAATAGGTATCTACAGAACTGCAAAAAACAAAGTTGTTTGGTAAAGGCAAAACAAGATTAGAAAACAAAGTTTATATATTACTTGTTCTAGCTCTGTGTGGATTCTGATGAGGCTACCCGGATATGGATATAGTCAGCTTTCTACGTTATCTGTTGAGTAAAAAGAAAGACAGCTTTTATCACACTGTGCTGCTAGCTCTCTTCTTCCTCAGGCTAACACCAAACTCAGCAACATCCCTTCAGCATAACTTCATCTTTTATTCTTCATCTATTTGCTGTTCTCCATCTCAAATCAGCCAAGGGGGAACACACCACTGAAAGAGAACTCAGCAAGCTGCCCCCAACAAACACTCTCTTTAAACTGATCAGCTTCTTGTTTTTTCTCCCAAACTGGTCAGCTCCTGGTTAATATAGCTCTAGCCTCACCCACCACCCCAACCATGGTCACCTGGGGGAAGGTGAGGTCTCATACAGGTGGGCTAGGTTCTGTCTGTGGGGCCTGAAACCACTTGGGGAACAAGACATACTGCTGAGTTGTGGCTCTTCCATAGGTCAACTCCAACTCAGGGCCCACAGCCCAGGCCCCAGCACTTCACATACATGACTTTTACCAAACTGTAGAAGTGATTGTCTACTTTTGGGTATTCAATAAAAGCTAATTCTACATTGTTAAATGTCAGTAAACATTCTCCAGTGTATCTGTGACAGATTTTCTTTTTTGAAATCAGAGACCTGCACCTGTCTTGATTAGCAGGATTAACAATGGCAGGACTGTTGTGAAGGGGCTTGGAGTTATTTTGAATGAAACATCTAGACCTGCTCTACCTTTGTAATGGTGTCACTGACAGTTATTACATAGCCAGGTATGAAATGTAGCTCAAATACTGCAGCTCTCTGACTGCATGAGTAGGCAGATAGTAGGAGTTGTATGGATTGGTATATGAACTGATGTTACTGAGACATTCTTTTATTCAAGGACTAGTGTGCATGAAGAAGTTAGAACAAGAAAATACTACATTTTGCATTACTGATATCTATTGAAATGAGAATTGTAGATTAAATGCTGTCATCTGTGCCTGCTTAAAATGGTGCAATTATTCAAACCACTCTACACAGACCCAGGGTCATGAGTTCAAGCTCCAATTTAGAGGGGTGGAGAATGTGCTGGGTTTTGCTGGGATAGAGTTCATTTCCTGTATAGTAGCTGGTATGGGACTGTGTTTTGGATTTGTGCTGAAAGCAGCATTGATAACAGAGGGATGTTTTAGTTATTGCTGATCAGTGCTTACACAGAGCCAAGGCCTTTTCTGCTTCTCATACCACCATACCAGCAAGCAGGCTGGGGATGCACAAGAACCTGGGAGGATATTCAGCTGGGGCAGCTGACCAAAGGGATATTCCATAGCATACGAAACCATGCTTAGCATATAAAACTGGACAAAGAAGAAGAGGGAAATGTTCAAGGTCATGGTGCCTGTCTTCCCAAGTAACCATAATGTATGATGGAGCCCTGCTTTCCTGGAGATGGCTGAACACCTACTTGCTGACGGGAAGCAGTGAATGAATTTCTTATTTTGCTTTACTTGTGCATGTGGCTTTTGCTTTACCTATTAAATTGTCTTTATCTCAAACCACTTCAGTCTTCTGCTTCTCTTCCCCATCACACCAGGAAAAGAGTGAATGAGCAGTGGTGTGGTGCTGAGTTGCTGGCTGAGGTTAAACCACAACAGATATCTATGATAAGAGACAAAAGTATTTTAGTGTAGCAAAAGGGATGAAACAGTGAACAGACAAGGAAAAATTAAGTCACTTTAGAACTTGTTAACAGAGATCCTTCATATGTAAGATTTACTCTTGAATTCGGTGAATTGTGACTTATGCCACAACTAAGGAAAATCTCAGGTTCAGGGGAAAAAATCCATTGAATCCTGCACTGTTACATAGTCCTCTACAACTTTTGGTATGAAATAAAATAAGGGAGAATGCATAGGTAGTCCCACAGGGATTCTCCTTCTTGTAAAAACGAAGAGGATGCATCATTGCAGAGAACCAATTGTTCTATAAACTCCTGTTTGTGAAGAAGCAAAGAAGTTCCTGATTCTTCAAATTAGAGTACAACTCTGCTTTTCAAGTTTGAAAATGGGAGGAAGGTTTTTTTAGGAAAGAAATGATTGGCTCTTCTCTGCTATATTCTCTGCTGAAGGAATCCAAGTAGGAATTGTTCTTTATTATCCTTTCCAAAAAGGGTTTTCCTGTCCAAAAAGTTTTTCCAGCTTGCCTAGCTTGGAGGAGGCACTGAGGCTAAGATGAACCATACCTAGCATCAAAATATCTTCAGTTAAGAAAGAAAGATGAGTCCTTGGCATAGGGGACCCAATTCTGAAGGATGCAGAGGGCCTGATATGCATAGCAGACCCACTACATAGGGAAGTCTACTCCCTCCCTGGGGCCAGGATTAGGGTTGTACAGAGAAAACTGCCTGCCCCAGTTCAGCCCTCAGACTACTACCCATTAATGATTTTTCAGGTAGGCAGTGATGAAATTACAACAACAAGTCTGAGGGCAATGAAGAGAGACTTCAGGGCCATGCAACAGCTTATAGTCGTCTGTCTCAGTGGATGTGAGGGATGATGATTTTTGTGGTAGCAAAGACACAAGGGTTGATAGGCTGGTCACTATGGATACATGTGAAAGCAATCTGAAGGGAATTAGGGCTTCTCCCTCCAAAAAGTTGACAGGGTCACCAGCCCAGCTGGAGTGCATCTATACCAGTGCACACAGCAGGGCAACAAGCAGGAGGAACTGGAGGTCATCGTGCAGCGAGAAAACTATGATATAGTTGCCATCACAGAAACGTGGTGGGATGACCCATTGGACTGGAGTGCTGCAATTGATGGCTACCAACTCTTCAGAAGGGACGGGTGAGGAAGGTGAGGTGGTGGGGTAGTTCTACATGTCAGGGAGGGATATGAATGTATATTACTTAATGAAGGTGATGACAGGGTTAAGTATGGGTAAGAATCAAGGGGAAGGCCAATAAGGCAGATATTGTGGTGGGAGTTTGTTACAGACCACCCAATTAGGATGACGAGATTGATTAAATACTCTACAAGCAGTTGGGAGAGGTTTCACATTCACTGACTCTTGTTCTTGTGGAGGACTTCAACTTCCCAGATGTGCTCTGGGAATATAATACAACAGAGAGGGAACAGTCCCGGAGGTTCTTAAAGTGTGTAGAAAATAACTTTCTGATGCAGCTGGTGAAGGAGCCAACTAGAAAAGGTGTCCTCTTAGACCTACTGCTTGTGAACAGAGAAAGACTTGTAGGAGATGTAATGGTTGGTGGCCATCTTGGGCTTAGTGATCATGAAATAATAGAGTTTATGATTCTTGGAGAAGTATGGAGAGGGTTTAGCAGAACTGCCCCCTTGGACTTCCATAGGGCAGACTTTGGCCTGTTGAGGAGACTGATTTGCAGTGTCCTTTGGAGGCCATCCTGAAAGGCAAAGGAGTCCAGGAAGACTGGACATACTTCAGGAAGGTAATCTTAAAGGTGCAGGAACAGGCCATCCCCATGTCTCAGAAGAGGGGCAGGCGGGGAAGAAGAGTGGCCTGGATGAATAGAGAGCTTTGGCTGGAAACTAGGAACAAAAGGAGAGTCTGTGGGCTTTGGAAAAGGGGCAGGCCACTTGGGAGGGCTACAAGGATACAGTGAGGATATGCACGGAGAAAATTAGAAGGGCCAAAGCCCAACTAGAGCTCAATCTGGCTATTGCCATAAAGGACAACAAAAAATGTTTCTATAAATACATTAACAACAAAAGGAGGATTAGGGAGAATCTTCATCTTTTACTGGATGCAGGGGGAACACAGTGACTAGGGATAAGGAAAATAGCAGGACGAGCTGCTTGCTGGGGAGGCAGCCCCTTGAGCTGGAAGACAGGGATGGGGAGCAGGAGGTGAACTCCATAATACAGGAGGAAATGGTTAGTGACAAGCTGCACCACCTAGACATACACAGGTCTGTGGGGTCAGATGGGTTACACCCAAGGGCCCTGAGGGAGTTGGCTGACGTGTTTACCAAGCCACTCCTCATGATTTAGCAGAAGTCCTGACTAACTGGGGAGGTCCCGATGGACTGGAGATCAGCTAAAGTGACATCCATTTACAAGAAGCGTAGGCAGGAGGATCCAGGAATTTGGCTGGACAACTGGGCCCAGAGAGTTGTGGTGAATGGATTTAAACCCTGTTGGCGTCCGGTCACAAGTGGTGTTCCCCTGGGCTCAGTGCTGGAGCCAGTCCTGTTTAACATCTTTATCAATGATCTTGATAAGATTGAGAGCACCCTCAGTAAGTTCGCACATGACACCAAGTTAGGTGGGAGTGCTGATCTGCTTGAAGGTACAGAGGCCCATCAGAGGGACCTCGACATGCTGGACTAATGGTTCGTGGTCAGTTTTATGAGCTTTAACAAAGCCAAGTGCTGAGTCCTGCACTTGGGCCACAACAACCCCATGCAAAACTGTAGACCTGGGAAGGAGTGGCTGGAAAGCTGCTTAGCAGAAAGAGATCTGGGTGTTTTGATTGACAGACAGTTGAACACGAGCCAGCAGCGTGCCCAGGTGGCCAAGAAGGCCAACAGCATCCTGACTTGTATCAGGAATAGTGTAGTCAGCAGGATTACAGAAGTGATCGTCCCACTGTACTTGGGCACTGGTGAGGCCGCATCTTGAGTACTGTGTTCAGTTTTGGGCACCACAGTACAAGACAGACATTGAGGTTCTGAGAGGGTGCAGAGAAGGACAAAAAAGCTGGTGAAGGGTCTCAAGGATAAGTCTTTTGGGAAGCAGCTGAGAGAACTGGGGTTGTTTAGCCTAAAGAAGAGGAGGCTGAAGGGTGACCTTATCTCTCTCTACAACTACCTAAAAGGAGGTTGTACGGAGGCAGGTGTTTGTCTCTTCTTACAAGCTGCATCTGTCAGGGCAAGAGGAAATGGCGTTAAGTTACACCAAGGGAGATTTAGGTTAGACACTAGAAAAAACTTCTACACTGAAAGGGTTGTCAAAGACTGGAACAGGCTGCCCAGGGAAGTGGTTGAATCACCACCCCTAGATGTATTTAAAAGCCATCTAGATAGGGTGTAGAAAGTGTAGAAGGAGGCCTGGTAGAGATAGATAATGGTTGGACTCAGTAATCTTATAGGTCCTTTCCAACTGCAACAATTCTGTGATTCTGTCTCCTGTCCTAAGAAACTCTCTTCTCTTGTGCTGTTGTTAGTAGGTCCTTTGTAATCTAGAGGGAAGATGGGACTGCCAAAGATATTTTACAGTTGTTTTTACCCCCCTACTAACAACACACTAGATTTTTTAAAAAAAAAAAATTCCTCCTACAGCATCGACTAATTTTTTTTTTTTTCAAAGCTAAGGTTAGAGGGAAAGCTATACTTTCACACAACTCAGCTAAGTTAAACTTCAGCACTTACCACACTAGACAGAAGCTAGATAGTAGCTTTCAAAAACGAAAGAATTTTGCTCTAGTAGCAACATCCATTGCTGTAATTCATTGTCAGATTAGGGACATCCCTGGTAGCAACACTGACAGCTGTATCATAGGCATCCTGTAGGCAATACCACCTCTGTGTGTGAAAATGTTTAAACACCATATCATCGTTTATGCTATGCACAGTTATTACTTTCTTATAACTAGGAGCAGGTTGCAGCAACAGTCTTGCAGAATTCAACTTGGCAAACAGAGTCAAATAATCAAGTGAGGATAAAGGCCTGCTGCCATCAATGATCGGAGGGGGCGATGACATGATGTCACACTGAAGCTGATTTGTCTTCCTGCATCTGAGCTGATTAAAGGTCACAGAGTAAAGGTCAGAAGTTAGATGAAATAAAGTGACTTACTGAAATTTAAGGAAAAAAAAAATATTCTTATCATGTATTTGGCACTCAGAGGTTTTAGATGATCAATCCCTGGTGAAGGGGCCCTTCACAGTACCCCAATGAGACAAAGTACATTCACATGAAAAGAATAAAAAAATAGACCTCATTATATCTGGTCTTGTCTCCTAATCTCAGGATTATGATTCCTTTGTGTTTGCCCCCAGGCGTCTGTATTTTATAATGGCATTTGAAGGTACAGTGGGACTACACATGAATGCACAAATTTGAGCAGGTGATTGAGGGGAAAAAAGAAAGTTAAAAAAGACAGGCAAGTATGAATATTGGTCTTACTATTTCCTCTGTTTCAACATGTCCCCTAATGTTGGTAGAACACACAGAGGTTTCACTCACAACCTAAACAACTTTATGGGTTTGGGTTTTTTTATTTGTCAAAGAACTTTGACACTTAATAGATATTTTTCTATAATTACGCCTACATTGTTTTGTACTTTAGAAGTCTGCACTAAATAATGAATACTGAACCTAGAAAGACAGGTGGTGCTTAAACACCTGTATAGTGTATTGCTTAACTGCTAGAGGGNTCCTGCACTTGGGCCACAACAACCCCATGCAAAACTGTAGACCTGGGAAGGAGTGGCTGGAAAGCTGCTTAGCAGAAAGAGATCTGGGTGTTTTGATTGACAGACAGTTGAACACGAGCCAGCAGCGTGCCCAGGTGGCCAAGAAGGCCAACAGCATCCTGACTTGTATCAGGAATAGTGTAGTCAGCAGGATTACAGAAGTGATCGTCCCACTGTACTTGGGCACTGGTGAGGCCGCATCTTGAGTACTGTGTTCAGTTTTGGGCACCACAGTACAAGACAGACATTGAGGTTCTGAGAGGGTGCAGAGAAGGACAAAAAAGCTGGTGAAGGGTCTCAAGGATAAGTCTTTTGGGAAGCAGCTGAGAGAACTGGGGTTGTTTAGCCTAAAGAAGAGGAGGCTGAAGGGTGACCTTATCTCTCTCTACAACTACCTAAAAGGAGGTTGTACGGAGGCAGGTGTTTGTCTCTTCTTACAAGCTGCATCTGTCAGGGCAAGAGGAAATGGCGTTAAGTTACACCAAGGGAGATTTAGGTTAGACACTAGAAAAAACTTCTACACTGAAAGGGTTGTCAAAGACTGGAACAGGCTGCCCAGGGAAGTGGTTGAATCACCACCCCTAGATGTATTTAAAAGCCATCTAGATAGGGTGTAGAAAGTGTAGAAGGAGGCCTGGTAGAGATAGATAATGGTTGGACTCAGTAATCTTATAGGTCCTTTCCAACTGCAACAATTCTGTGATTCTGTCTCCTGTCCTAAGAAACTCTCTTCTCTTGTGCTGTTGTTAGTAGGTCCTTTGTAATCTAGAGGGAAGATGGGACTGCCAAAGATATTTTACAGTTGTTTTTACCCCCCTACTAACAACACACTAGATTTTTTAAAAAAAAAAAATTCCTCCTACAGCATCGACTAATTTTTTTTTTTTTCAAAGCTAAGGTTAGAGGGAAAGCTATACTTTCACACAACTCAGCTAAGTTAAACTTCAGCACTTACCACACTAGACAGAAGCTAGATAGTAGCTTTCAAAAACGAAAGAATTTTGCTCTAGTAGCAACATCCATTGCTGTAATTCATTGTCAGATTAGGGACATCCCTGGTAGCAACACTGACAGCTGTATCATAGGCATCCTGTAGGCAATACCACCTCTGTGTGTGAAAATGTTTAAACACCATATCATCGTTTATGCTATGCACAGTTATTACTTTCTTATAACTAGGAGCAGGTTGCAGCAACAGTCTTGCAGAATTCAACTTGGCAAACAGAGTCAAATAATCAAGTGAGGATAAAGGCCTGCTGCCATCAATGATCGGAGGGGGCGATGACATGATGTCACACTGAAGCTGATTTGTCTTCCTGCATCTGAGCTGATTAAAGGTCACAGAGTAAAGGTCAGAAGTTAGATGAAATAAAGTGACTTACTGAAATTTAAGGAAAAAAAAAATATTCTTATCATGTATTTGGCACTCAGAGGTTTTAGATGATCAATCCCTGGTGAAGGGGCCCTTCACAGTACCCCAATGAGACAAAGTACATTCACATGAAAAGAATAAAAAAATAGACCTCATTATATCTGGTCTTGTCTCCTAATCTCAGGATTATGATTCCTTTGTGTTTGCCCCCAGGCGTCTGTATTTTATAATGGCATTTGAAGGTACAGTGGGACTACACATGAATGCACAAATTTGAGCAGGTGATTGAGGGGAAAAAAGAAAGTTAAAAAAGACAGGCAAGTATGAATATTGGTCTTACTATTTCCTCTGTTTCAACATGTCCCCTAATGTTGGTAGAACACACAGAGGTTTCACTCACAACCTAAACAACTTTATGGGTTTGGGTTTTTTTATTTGTCAAAGAACTTTGACACTTAATAGATATTTTTCTATAATTACGCCTACATTGTTTTGTACTTTAGAAGTCTGCACTAAATAATGAATACTGAACCTAGAAAGACAGGTGGTGCTTAAACACCTGTATAGTGTATTGCTTAACTGCTAGAGGGAGCAAAAATACGAAGAACACTAACTCATAATGATGTAAATACAAAGAAGATAGTCATAAGGGTTTCTGACAAGCCTTTGTTGTAAACTACCCTCAAGAGAGTGCAACCTCTCAGAAAATGTGTATATTTAGACAGTAAGTGCTCATAGATCAGCTATTAACATAGTCATTGCTTTAAGAAAGCTGAAAGAAAAGTGACTAAAATAAAGAAGGTTCTAGGTTTTTGCAGTTGTCATAAAAACTTCAATCTAGATAGTCAGAAACTTTGCAGGCACTGAAAGGGTTGTTTTCTCTTGAATCCTCATCTTTGACTGGATCTTCTCACAAAGTCATNGTCACAACATTAATAGACAAGGGTAGAGCAACTGACATCATTTACCTGGACCTGAGCAAAGCTTTTGATGCTGTCCCTCACAACACCCTGGTCTCCAAGATGGTAAAATATGGGTTCAATGGATGGACAACTCAGTGGGTAAAGAACTGGCTTGATGGCCGCACCCAATGTGTGTCTGTCAATGAGTCCATGTCCAAGTGGAGGCCAGTGACAAGTGGAGTCCCTCAGGGATCAGTACTGGGACTGGTCTTGTTTAACATGTTCTTTACACTTTAAATACACTTTAAACAGTGGAAGTGAAATTACTGCTACTGTTTGCAACCTCAAAAGGGCTGAGTGCATTGGTGCAACTACAATATTTTGAGCCAACTGGCACACTGAATCCCCTGTCTGTCCAAGAGATGACTATAGTATGAACCACCTCTACAAGCAGCAAATATTCTCTAATGTAAAACCACTCTAACTTCACACAGGAAGCCAAAGCATCAACTTGCGTAAACTCATCTGACAAGCGCAAAATGTATAATTGAAATCATGTTTAAATATTGCCAAAATCAAGCTGCTACCATTATAGTGAATAACATTGCAATATTTAAGAAGAGGCAAATCGAAACATCCTTAATGTTTTAACATTGTTAATGCATTATATATGGACATTATATTTATAGCAATAAATTTTAAAGCTTCTATAAAAAGGAAGTGTTAGCAGCCTGTCTTGTTAATTTCTCTTATAAATCTTTGTGATACTGTTCTGATTTCTTAGACTTCCAATTCATCTAATAAATTTTGATAATTATCTACCTATTGCTTCTTTATCAGACTTGTACTGTATTTAAGGGGAATTCTTCTAAACACCTCCATACTTATGGTACATGGAAGTTTGAAAAAAGAGCTTTGCTAGATGTCTGATTTTAGAAACCTCTTTTTAGTGAGCAGAGGAAAAATATAAAAACGTGCTGAATAGTATAGTGTAAATATCTTTCATCTGAATGTTGTGTTTTACCTCTGTGACCCTATGACCTTGTTCTGATTCCAAAGGGTGCAGCAGCCATCAAGCAAGCCCAGCTAGTTGTAGAAAAAAAAAATTTGGAGTGGGGCTTATTGTGCAAAAAGATTCGAATCAAACATTATACTTTGTCCAGGAGGAAAGGAGTGTGGCAATGACCTTTTTGTAACTCTAGGGAACCCAAAGTGTTATAGCAGTACCTTGTAATGTCCCTTCATTAAACCATATCATGCTTTTTCCACATATGGGGAGGGATCTAATTTCTTCTGGTCATATAATAAAGCATTGTTGCTAAGCTATTTTTTTGAATTTCTTTTTTGTTCCTATTTGAGACCCCAGCCAAGCACATTCACCTGAATCCCCATGTATTTTTAATCTAAAACTGTGTGGCAACGACCTTTGTGTGCTGCCCGTTGAAGCAACATATCATGCAGCCCTCCCTTCTCAAGCTACACCCCATGTACCAAAATGATAAGGAGCCCTTAGGCTGCCTCAGTGCCATTGCAGATAGTCCTTCTATGTTAGGGTATTTCTAGAAGTTGATTTTTTGACCACTTTTAGCCACATAGGTGCTGTACAGGTGGTGAACAAGGGAGAATCTGGCCTAGAATACAGAAGTGTTTTGAATCTTTTGGAAGTAAAATATCCCATACATTTGTAATTAGTGTCTTGATAACTGTTTCATAATTTTTGATGGAATAAGTGGAAAGAACTTCTATACATAGTGTAGTTGTTGGATTTCCAGCTGATTCATTTCTTTTCTTAAATTTGAGTTATTTTTTCTGAAAGCGTTTGTTCTGTTTTTCATTGTTGTGGTTTAAGGTTTGGGGAAGGGGAGGGACAGGTGGAGCAGCTATTCCACTCCCCTTCCTGACACACTCTATAAAAGGACACAGGAAGTTCTGCTCCTTCCCTTCCTCTCTGGGATGGCTGCTGGGACCACACCTCTGCGTGGCTGGCTACCAACCTCAAGAGGTTTGGGAGGAGTCCAGTGACATCCAAGGATCGGTGTTGTATATATTTGAGACATATTAGCATTATGTCTATAATAGAATTATAATCTGTGTATTCTCTATTAATTGGTATTTTTATGCTTTTGAATGATTATTTTGGATCTTCCTGGCTTTCTTTCCTTTTCTTCTTTTTCTTTCTTTCCTTTTTTTCTTTCCTGGAAAATCCATGGGTCTTGATGGGATGCACCCACGAGTGCTAAGGGAGATAGCGGAAGTCATTGTTAGGCCACTCTCCATCATCTTTAGTAAATCATGGAGAACAGG
>VYZX01014587.1:4023-33012 GCA_013401335.1 Brachypteracias leptosomus | reverse complement strand
AAATGGAGCCCCACCTAATAATCAGTTGAGTTGGTTCTTTTCTGAGCAGTGGGCCTGGCAGTCAGACTCTCCCCTTGGACAGACCACCCAAGGATATTTCCATGAACTGAGTGAATCTTCATGGATTGAGTGAGCCTTACCCTTTTTTGGTGAGTGATAAGTCTGGGCACTCGTGTGGAGACTTCCCTTTTAGGAGTGAGTGCATGCCCATTTTGGTTTGTCTTTCCTCGAAATTTAACAATTAATTGTGCAGTAGATATATTTCTGATGGACATCCAAACTTATGTTCTGTCATTAGGAGTGATGGGTCATCAAACCCCCATTTTGATGGCTGTTGCTGTCTGTTTTGTGGGTGCCTCCATGATAAGTGGCCACTTTAAACTCTAACTGAGCTTTGGCTTTTTGTGTCTTCTCCCTGCATATATGAACCACAACTCTGTAATCTTCCTGCAAAGCCTGACCTTGCTTCCAGAGATCGTATATTTTCTTTTTCTTCTTGATCTCCATGAGGAGTTCTCTGTTCAGCCAAGTTGGTCATCTGCCCCATGTGCTTGACTTATGACATAACTTAAACTTATATAAGCACATCATCTTTCAAAACAGACAGTTAAATACTTGGTCCCCAAAACTGTGAATTTTAAATGATGTTGCTTATAATTGAGAATCAGAGTGTCAGACCCCACTATCTTTTTTATTAATTAACATTCCCCATTTCAAATGTCTGCAAGGCATCTTACGTTCTTTATTTCTCACATCTGGAAATTAAAGTACAAACACAAGTTACTTTACTGCTGAAAAAAAATCTACTACAATGATTCGTGGCTAAAATATCCAGTCTCACTTCACTAGCCAATTAGAATGTAATTATTGCCAGAAATTAATGACATCAGCTGTCTAACAAAAAAACAACCAATTTCATATGTCCAGCAATAAAAAGCAGCACTATGCTTCAAGAAAGAAACATGAATTGGCATAAAAAGGCTTGCTACTCCCAAAGAAGTCCTTACAATACTAACAGTGTTGAAAGTCCATATCATTTTCCTATTAATAAACTGTTTCAGATAAATATAATTTAAAAATCAAAACTATGAAGGGAGTAGTTAACTGTTAACAAAAAGTTTAATAAATTGTTATTTGTTTTGGTTTTTTAAATAGTGTCCAGATTAATGGAGTATGATGTGCTATGCAGCTGTGTTCCACATTTCTGCTTAAGACCACAACTGATCTAGCACTCAAGGTGCAGTATTAGGATGCTTTTTACTTTGCAGAAAGGTCAGTAGGAAGAAATCCACATTTCCACACATGATGACCTTATGCCTTTGAAATCACTGGGAATTTGGTTTCATTAGTGTCAGGATCTGAACTGAGCTGCTGGCTGTGTACATTTGAATAGGAGGAGGTAAGATATTTTCACTGAGGGCAGCTGCAAAGCTATTTGCAAAAGCAATGTTATCTCAGTGAGAAGATCTATTAATGGTGGATCCTTCAGCATCACATGAGATGAGCATCTGCCTTGCAAAGACAAACAGGATTTCTGCACTAAGATATCAGCTCCAGCCTCCACTTGCCATGCCAGAGATGGCAAACAATGTAGACAAGACTGCAGCTCTTTGTCCATTAGAGTCTTCTTCCTGGCAGGTTAATAATCACTTGTTCCAGTAATTGGCTTGGTGGTCCTTCTGTACTGATGGATAATGGAGCTATCGCCAGGGGTCACACTGGCTTCAAACACCCACAGGAGACATAAAAAGAGGTTTCTCTTTAGGTAAATGAACTGTTTCACACAAATCAGACAGGTGTTTACTTTTTCTTATATATGAAGAATGTAACTGTCCTCCTCTCTCTCTGTTAACACCTTGTGGGTTTTGAATTTTTTTTTTACATCCTACAAAGATTTCTGGATTTTGTCTGTGCACAATATCTTTTTTCCTTCTTTTCCTTTGTTTCTCTAGTAGCTGTGATTGTGCTTGATGCTGTACATCAGAAAACACAGAAGCTGTCCCTACTCATGAGAGTTTGAAACAGGAAGTGAGATGCAGCAGATGGAAAAAGACAAACCAGTGAAACAAGGAACACTTTGACAACAGCAGTCAACCTGATAGTTGGTAGTCTCAGATCACCAGCATCCTAACAACTGTTGTCAAGCTTCCTGGAGGCACTGAAACAAAGGAGAATTTTAAAAGAATGTTTGGAAGGAAGAAAATAGGTTTACTTTGCAGTTCTTTATGGAAACATATTAGCTTACAGAGGACAGACACACAATTGAACAGTATAGGCAATCAGGGTCAGCACGACAAACATTCATTCTGAGTGTCATACACAAGTTTATGCAGCCATACATCTTACTTTACATCACTCAAGTGAAATTCACAATCCATATTTTAGAAAAGTCTATATGATTGCAAGCTTCCTTCTCTTTTACTCTTCAAGAAAAAATCCCTTACTAACATATTTTTAAAGTCTTGCTAGCAAAACAAAATGTCAAATTTTGCATTCCCTTTTCAGCATTGTAAGAATATATTCTTTCAAGAACAGTCAAAAATGTACATATCTGCCCATTTTACAGCAGATGATGTGAGAATAAAGAGCCTATGCACCTTACTCAGCTTGGGGAAAAATTAACAACTTATAGTATATGAGCTCAGCATGTCTCTAGAATGATAGAAATTGAGAGCTACAGTTGTCAGGCAGCTTGGGTACTAAGGTTTTTGGATGAGGAGGGATGGGTATTTCCTCCTCATGTAAATTTGGACTTCAAAGGCTAATGGATGGATACAGATAGTCTCCATAATCCATGAAAAGAAGAAGAGAGAAACTGAAGTCTGTGCTGTATAAGCATACCTAGATAGTTATCTTGGAGAGGACTGCCCACTCTGATGCAGTTTCACTCATATGTGTAGTGCAGTATCTTTGTTGCAATGCAGCAGCATCACATGGTGCTATAGTTTCTCAATTCTTTTTACAATTTTTTATTTTCTGATAAAAATGGCAATGTATGAAAATGGCAACAGAAATGAAAAACTGTCTTGTGGCTCATGTAGTATATTTGTACAAGGCTGGAGGAGCAACACAGCACAGTGTTTGTTCTTGACATTCATTCTTCAGCCTGTGGAAAATGATTGTCCACATCCCAAGGTGAAACACCTATAAAGTAAGACATGGAGACAGGGTTATGGCCTGTCATGTTGCAGTCAGTATGTTTGTCTGTCACAGAATAAAATACATGTTGAAACATGTATTTTCCATGTCTGGAACAGGAGGCAAGAGGCAGAATGTTATTTGGTAGAGCAGGCAGCCTGTGATTCTTGCTGGGATGCCATGACTCCAAATCTTTTCTGCTATGTGTTTCTATTTTTGTCATGAACTGTCTTCTCTAAATTACCACGGAAATTTTGTGAAAATAAAAATAAATTGCTAAAGCACAGATATTATGGCAAAGTGCTCAGGTAGTGCTTACAATGAACTAACAGAATCCATACTTTCAACAGCGACTAGTCAATTTCTAGATAACAATTTTTAAGTCTACATCTGGAAAGCCAGACTTTGTGGATGTAGAATTTCACAGGACTAACATTTCACATTCCCAAACCTAAACTTCCTAGACAAGTAAACTTGCTTTTGAAATACATAGGCTGTAGTGCTTATGTAAATAGCTGCACATATTTTATCATTGTATATTTAAGTATTTAGTTTGAAATTTGTAATTGCACACACACATGCATACAGAGAGAGAGAGGAAAAGACACACAAATCTACCATGACAAATGTAATTCTGCACCTCCAGAGTCATTATGGTTTTGTGAAAAAGAAAGGAAAATATAAGAAAAAAAGAAATATATAGTCCTTTTTATGGTGGCTTATAGACAATGGACAATACTAAAATTTCATTAACCAGTTTGCTTTTTCCACAAATTCCAAAACTATGTCAACTCTAATACATTTTATACTTGGCTAGTCTCATGCATTTTCTTCTTAGGTAGCTCTTTAATATGCTTTTGCAATCTGCTATCCTGCAATTGCCAATGCCTTATTATGTTACAAGGCAGCTGTTTTCATTCTGGACATCAAACACTACAGGCAGGACTCTAATACATATCTCAGCTCCTAGGACTTGCAGTCATCTCCATCCAAATGTAGAAAAACAGCTTGTTGTGCATTCATGGGTCTTCTTTCTTCCAGAGCTCTAATCTGTGTTACCAGGGGAAAGAGATGTGTCTTTGGCAGGGCAGCTAGAGGCACTCTGCCTGTGAGTGACAAGTGCATGGTAAGGGGATGTTCATTATCAAGTTCTTATACCTGCTGTGGTAATAAACTTCATGTTTGCACTAGCTAGTGTGCAGAAAGGACAGAGACGTAGCCATTATTTTTCTTTACGTCAACATGTCTCTTTCAGTCATGATGGGGGCAACCTTAGCTGTCCTGCCTTTCCTCTCATTTGTGCTTCAATCCTGAAACTCACTTAAAGGCACAGAGCCTGCCTCATGTCTTAGAGTTGTAGTTTGGCACAAATCATACCTGTCTTTGTGTCCAGTGGCCTAAGTCTTGGGGCTAAATGCCTACAAAATGCACCAATAGGAATTTCACCGTATAAGAACACTCAGATAAGCTGCCATTGGCTCTTGTGTTGCAGAAAAAAGTATTTTCCATCTCTTTTGCAGCTAATGCATCTTTGCTGTTGGACTATACATTTGGAGCATTTCACTCCAACACATGAAGGATTTTTGAGATTTGCATTATTTTACTGACTTTTGCAGAGACATGTATTGGTATAACTCTCCTAAAATATCTTCCTTATATATTCTCATATACTCATCTTCAATATTTGATCAAACTGTATTGCTTTGAATAAGATTGGCAGAAGACGGCAGCAGCTGATTAGGTGCAAAGTTCTGAATAAGTCTATTGAGAGAATGCTAAGTGCTGAAGAAGCTTTGATGACTTTGTTCCTCACAGCTGTAATATGCCTAAGAGAAAACTGCAGACAAGTTAACAATGCAAGTAAAATAAAGTTCTTGAAAATCTATCCGTTTAAAGCAAGCCACAAACTAGGTTCTTTTGCAGAGGTAATTTGGCTCTAAAGTGTTTTATGCTTGAAGTAATTTCTTCTCTTGTAAAAATGTATTTATGGCTCATGATCAATGAATATTGCATACTAAAATGGAAGCAACATTCAGATAGATAAAATATGTAAAGATACTATTGTAGACAGAGGCCTGAAGATTCCTCAGTTGTGATATCAGGTCTGCTTTGACTCTGTATACTTTCTCAATTATGAAATATTTATTTAGGACTAATACAAAATGAACTCATTTTTCTGAGTAAATTGCTAGTAGGGAATAATACCTTGTTTGAATAAACAAGGGCTTTGTTTTCTGTTCTGTTTCATACTCTCTCTATTCTGGAGGATTTTTTTAATATATGTGTGTGTTTGTTTCAAACAATTTTGCTTAATTTGTAATTATCCTTGATATGTGCATGCTGCACAGTAGCAGGTTTTGGGGAGCATTCAGCATTCTGAAATCCTGCATTTTAGTTATTAGTGCATAAAACTCACTGTAAAGGTGGTAAGATTTTTATTTTCTTTCCTCACTGAGTGCAGCTCTTGTCTGATATCTATTGAAAATATTCATAGCTATTGCAGGATTGGTCATCTGTGATTTCTTTCCTAATGTTTGCATACAGTTCATTTCTCTGTATAATTCTGTGGTCTGATTATTTGTAAATATATGCTTAAATGCACTCAAAGTGTACAACCACAGGCATAGTAAATCTAAAAAGTTTTCAGTTAATATTAATGAGTTTATTCACCCTCTCCCAACTACTGAATGTTCAATGCTAAGTATTGTTCTTGGTGCTTTGCTGCTTCACTTATAGATATATTGAAAGGTCTGATTTCAATAATGCATGCAGCTGCTTTCAGATGTACTATTTGGAGAACAATCTGAACTCATTTGCTACTGGATGTTTAACTGGTGGCTCCCCTCCATGAGCTACTCATTTGAACTACAATAATCACATAGCACTCATAATCTCCTATTGAGATAAAGATAAATGTAAACACTGAAGCAGTGTATAATATTTTAGCTGCATTTCACTATTCCTCATGTATTAGAGCTACCACTGGATATAGTTGTTTATAATCTTTTATGGAAATGTCAAATTTGTTGCATTATTAGGGGATTTGCATTGGTTCTGAATCACAGAAAACAATAGCTGCGAAGTTAATTGCTAGGAAACTGCAAATGTTCCCTGGAGAATTCAAGCCTTACACTCATGCTGAGATATTTTCCCCTGGATATTTCAATTATGAACATTATGGCTACTTAAAAAAAGATGATGTGCTACAGCAGCTTTCTTTTTTTTTTTTTTTTTGGTTTTGTTTTATTAAATAATTTATCTGTATTCAGACAATTTTGAGAGTATTTCTCCATCAAAATAATCTAACTACTATGTTGGGGATTTTTAGAAATAGTTATAGTTTTGACTCCTTGATGTGAGTCAAAATATCTATCATAATTTGCAGACACTGGTGTGATTATTTAAAAATATGATTGTTACAGCTTCACAGCATTGGTTTAACAGTAGTTTGAAGGCATTTCTAGTAACAGACATCATGCACTAAATCTTTCTTATAGAAGATTGCTTTATGCTGCCATCTTGTGATGAAAAAGCAGTTGTTGAAGAGAAAGAAGAAACTGATCTTGCTTCTGACAATAATACCCTCTTTCTTAGGTAAGGTTGAAAGGTTTTGAAATCTTCTGAAGACATAAATACTTCTGACAAAAGTATATAATGCCTAGATGAAGATTCAAATGCAGGCTCATGATTAATTGCATAAATACCCAATATTGTCATTGTCTAGCTTACCTTATTTTTACTATTTATCTGAGGCTGGTGTTGATCTCTTCTCCCAGGTAACTAACGACAGGACAAGAGGTAATGGCCTCAAGTTGCACCACGGGAGGTTTAGATTAGACATTAGAAAGAAATTCTTTACTGAAAGAGTGGTTAGGCATTGGAACAGGCTGCCCAGGGAGGTGGTGGAGTCACCATCCCTGGAGGTGTTCAAGAAACGAGTAGATGTGGCACTTCAAGACATGGTCTATGCGTCAGGGAAATGTTGGACAAAGATTGGACTTGATAAACCTAGAGGTCTTTTCCAACCTAAATGATTTCATGATTCTATGATCTACTATAAACCAAGCACTCTCTTTGTCAGAACTGTTTTCCATTTCTTTATAATGTCTAGTATAAATACTAAAAGCTCTTAGCAACTAGACAGAATTCCACATTCAAATTTGGCATACCTGCATTTGCCTTTTTCTTTATATTAATGGGGGCCTAAAGTTCTAAAAAGTCAAATCCTACATATTCTGGATAGCAGGAACAAAGCCTGTTCTTAGAAATACATAGTGTCCTGCTGCTGTCAATAGATTTCTGCTGTCATAAATTAATTTATTCCCACCAAAAATTTTTATGTGCCATCTGCTGTAACAATAGCCTTTGAGAGTGGCATAATCCATTCCTTCAGATCTTACCCCATTCAGCCAGTTTTGCTTATACATGAATGATACAACATGTCAGAATAGCAAGATCTACTCTGTAACCATGGAGGCTGTAGGCATCGCTTCCCCAACAAACCTGTGAAATCTTGGAAGTGTTTGTATAATATTGATTTTTTTCCTTAAAACAATGTGCTGAAAAGACAAGAGGGCTAGACTTTGTGCATGTAAATAATATAACTTTAAACATCAACAAATCTCTTCTTCCACTAGAAATTTGTTTGAGCAAGGTAAATGTGTGTGCTTGTTCACCTGGAACTTCGCAATTGCTGCTGATTTTACTAGAGGGACTGCTCACACAGCTCAGAAGTAAGCAGAGCTGCCAGCCTTTAAGATAAATAACTATACTATAGTGTTACATGTGGTAGGTCTGTTCCACATGGAGGAAAACGCTGGCTAGAGAAAGAGCCTAGCTTTGGTCTTCACAATCCTTAAAACAGAGCTTAATACTGTGGAGTCCTTTCAAAACATGAACATACTGCTTGTCTGGAGAGAGTTCTATTAGCCTGTAGGTGAAGAGGTTTTCCCCCTGGGAGAGGAGCTCCCAGAGATCAGCATAATCATGTACGAGGTGGAGGGCAGAGTTTTAGCAACAGAGGTCTCTGTTCTTTTGGCTCTGTTCCAGGCATCCCATGCTGCTTCTAGTCTATTTCTCTCTCATGTTTCCCTTAAGTTAAGTCTTCAATTCTGGTCAGTTTCTTCCCCCATTTCTTCATGCCTCTGCTTACACTGAAAGCCCCTCCAAACATTTAGATATGCATTTAGTAGCAATTTCACATCCAAAATCTCAACCTATGCGGTGTTGCCTTTTGTCTCTCTAGTAATGAAACAATACATAAAGTGAATGATATAGAAAGAACCCAACTGCCTAATGCTGCACTGATGGCAGGACCCCACACCAGAGACCTGTGTGCCTTGCCTGGCCTTCCCTCTGCTCTTATATAGTGAACATATGTCAGTATGGTATTGAATATCCCATTGGTTGCTCCAGTTGTCTGTCTTGGTCATGGCCTTCTCCGAACTTCTGGTGAAACTTAGAACCACAGAAACATAGAATCATTTAGGTTGGAAAGGATCTCTAGGACCATCAAGTCCAATCTTTGTCCAACATCTCCCTGACCCATAGACCATGTCTCAAAGCGCCACATCTACTTGTTTCTTGAACACCTCCAGGGATGGTGACTGCACCACCTCCCTGGGCAGCCTGTTCCAGTGCCTAACCACACTTTCAGTAAAGAACTTCTCCCTAATGTCTAATCTAAACCTTCTGTGGTACAACTTGAGGCCATTACCTCTTGTCCTGTCACAGTTACCTGGGAGAAGAGATCAACACCAGCCTCACTACAACCTCCATTTAGGTGGTTGTAGAGAGCAACGAGGTCTCCTCTGAACCTCCTCTTCTCCAAGATAAATAATCCCAGTTCCCTCAGGCACTCCTCATAAGACATATTCTCAAGCCCTTTCACCAGCTTCATTGCCCTTCTCTGCACCCTCTCCAGAACCTCAATGTCCTTCTTATACTGTGGTGACCAAAACTGGACACAGTACTCAAGGTGTAGCCTCATGAGTGCCAAGTACAGGGGCACAATCACTTCTCTAGTCTTGCTGACTACAGTATTCCTGATACAAACGAGGATACCATCGGCCTTCTTGGCCACCTGGGCACACTGCTGGCTCATGTTCAGCCGGCTGTCAACCAACACCCCCAGGTCCTTTTCCACCAGGCAGCTTTTCAACCACACCTCATCAAGCCTGTAAGGTTGCCTGGGGTTGTTGTGACCAAAGTGCAGGACCCGACACTTGGCTTTGTTAAATCTCACACAATTGGCCTTAGCCCATTGATCCAGCCTGTCCAGATCCCTCTGCAGAGCCTTCCTACCCCCAAGCAGACCAACACTCCTCCTTAACTTCATGTCATCTGCAAATTTACTGAGGGAGCACTCAATCCTCTCATCCAGGTCATCAATGAAGATATTAAACAAGACTGGCCCCAGAACTGAGCCCTGGGGGACCCTGCTAGTAACTGGCCACCAACTGGACTTAACTCCATTCACCACAACTCCCAAGCTTGGCCATCCAGCCAGTTTTAAACCCAGTGAAGAAGAGTCCACCTGTCCAAGCCGTGAACTATCAGCTTATTCAACAGGATGCCGTGGGAGATGGTGTCCAATGCCTTACTGAAGTCCAGGTAGATAACATCAATCGCCATGCCCTTATCCATTAAGCGGACATCTGGTCATAGAAAGAGATCAGGTTGGTCAAACAGGACCTGCCCTTCATGAACCTATGCTAGCTAGGCCTGATCTCCTGGTTGTCCCTCNACATGGTCTATGCGTCAGGGAAATGTTGGACAAAGATTGGACTTGATAAACCTAGAGGTCTTTTCCAACCTAAATGATTTCATGATTCTATGATCTACTATAAACCAAGCACTCTCTTTGTCAGAACTGTTTTCCATTTCTTTATAATGTCTAGTATAAATACTAAAAGCTCTTAGCAACTAGACAGAATTCCACATTCAAATTTGGCATACCTGCATTTGCCTTTTTCTTTATATTAATGGGGGCCTAAAGTTCTAAAAAGTCAAATCCTACATATTCTGGATAGCAGGAACAAAGCCTGTTCTTAGAAATACATAGTGTCCTGCTGCTGTCAATAGATTTCTGCTGTCATAAATTAATTTATTCCCACCAAAAATTTTTATGTGCCATCTGCTGTAACAATAGCCTTTGAGAGTGGCATAATCCATTCCTTCAGATCTTACCCCATTCAGCCAGTTTTGCTTATACATGAATGATACAACATGTCAGAATAGCAAGATCTACTCTGTAACCATGGAGGCTGTAGGCATCGCTTCCCCAACAAACCTGTGAAATCTTGGAAGTGTTTGTATAATATTGATTTTTTTCCTTAAAACAATGTGCTGAAAAGACAAGAGGGCTAGACTTTGTGCATGTAAATAATATAACTTTAAACATCAACAAATCTCTTCTTCCACTAGAAATTTGTTTGAGCAAGGTAAATGTGTGTGCTTGTTCACCTGGAACTTCGCAATTGCTGCTGATTTTACTAGAGGGACTGCTCACACAGCTCAGAAGTAAGCAGAGCTGCCAGCCTTTAAGATAAATAACTATACTATAGTGTTACATGTGGTAGGTCTGTTCCACATGGAGGAAAACGCTGGCTAGAGAAAGAGCCTAGCTTTGGTCTTCACAATCCTTAAAACAGAGCTTAATACTGTGGAGTCCTTTCAAAACATGAACATACTGCTTGTCTGGAGAGAGTTCTATTAGCCTGTAGGTGAAGAGGTTTTCCCCCTGGGAGAGGAGCTCCCAGAGATCAGCATAATCATGTACGAGGTGGAGGGCAGAGTTTTAGCAACAGAGGTCTCTGTTCTTTTGGCTCTGTTCCAGGCATCCCATGCTGCTTCTAGTCTATTTCTCTCTCATGTTTCCCTTAAGTTAAGTCTTCAATTCTGGTCAGTTTCTTCCCCCATTTCTTCATGCCTCTGCTTACACTGAAAGCCCCTCCAAACATTTAGATATGCATTTAGTAGCAATTTCACATCCAAAATCTCAACCTATGCGGTGTTGCCTTTTGTCTCTCTAGTAATGAAACAATACATAAAGTGAATGATATAGAAAGAACCCAACTGCCTAATGCTGCACTGATGGCAGGACCCCACACCAGAGACCTGTGTGCCTTGCCTGGCCTTCCCTCTGCTCTTATATAGTGAACATATGTCAGTATGGTATTGAATATCCCATTGGTTGCTCCAGTTGTCTGTCTTGGTCATGGCCTTCTCCGAACTTCTGGTGAAACTTAGAACCACAGAAACATAGAATCATTTAGGTTGGAAAGGATCTCTAGGACCATCAAGTCCAATCTTTGTCCAACATCTCCCTGACCCATAGACCATGTCTCAAAGCGCCACATCTACTTGTTTCTTGAACACCTCCAGGGATGGTGACTGCACCACCTCCCTGGGCAGCCTGTTCCAGTGCCTAACCACACTTTCAGTAAAGAACTTCTCCCTAATGTCTAATCTAAACCTTCTGTGGTACAACTTGAGGCCATTACCTCTTGTCCTGTCACAGTTACCTGGGAGAAGAGATCAACACCAGCCTCACTACAACCTCCATTTAGGTGGTTGTAGAGAGCAACGAGGTCTCCTCTGAACCTCCTCTTCTCCAAGATAAATAATCCCAGTTCCCTCAGGCACTCCTCATAAGACATATTCTCAAGCCCTTTCACCAGCTTCATTGCCCTTCTCTGCACCCTCTCCAGAACCTCAATGTCCTTCTTATACTGTGGTGACCAAAACTGGACACAGTACTCAAGGTGTAGCCTCATGAGTGCCAAGTACAGGGGCACAATCACTTCTCTAGTCTTGCTGACTACAGTATTCCTGATACAAACGAGGATACCATCGGCCTTCTTGGCCACCTGGGCACACTGCTGGCTCATGTTCAGCCGGCTGTCAACCAACACCCCCAGGTCCTTTTCCACCAGGCAGCTTTTCAACCACACCTCATCAAGCCTGTAAGGTTGCCTGGGGTTGTTGTGACCAAAGTGCAGNTCCACCAGCTCCCTCAGTACCCTTGGGTGGATCCCATCTGGCCCCATAGACTTGTGTGTGTCCAACTGGTGTAGCAGATCATTAACTACCACCTCCTGAATTGCGAGGGGATTATTCTGGTCTCCATCACCGTCTTCAAGATCAGGANATAGATTTCTGCTGTCATAAATTAATTTATTCCCACCAAAAATTTTTATGTGCCATCTGCTGTAACAATAGCCTTTGAGAGTGGCATAATCCATTCCTTCAGATCTTACCCCATTCAGCCAGTTTTGCTTATACATGAATGATACAACATGTCAGAATAGCAAGATCTACTCTGTAACCATGGAGGCTGTAGGCATCGCTTCCCCAACAAACCTGTGAAATCTTGGAAGTGTTTGTATAATATTGATTTTTTTCCTTAAAACAATGTGCTGAAAAGACAAGAGGGCTAGACTTTGTGCATGTAAATAATATAACTTTAAACATCAACAAATCTCTTCTTCCACTAGAAATTTGTTTGAGCAAGGTAAATGTGTGTGCTTGTTCACCTGGAACTTCGCAATTGCTGCTGATTTTACTAGAGGGACTGCTCACACAGCTCAGAAGTAAGCAGAGCTGCCAGCCTTTAAGATAAATAACTATACTATAGTGTTACATGTGGTAGGTCTGTTCCACATGGAGGAAAACGCTGGCTAGAGAAAGAGCCTAGCTTTGGTCTTCACAATCCTTAAAACAGAGCTTAATACTGTGGAGTCCTTTCAAAACATGAACATACTGCTTGTCTGGAGAGAGTTCTATTAGCCTGTAGGTGAAGAGGTTTTCCCCCTGGGAGAGGAGCTCCCAGAGATCAGCATAATCATGTACGAGGTGGAGGGCAGAGTTTTAGCAACAGAGGTCTCTGTTCTTTTGGCTCTGTTCCAGGCATCCCATGCTGCTTCTAGTCTATTTCTCTCTCATGTTTCCCTTAAGTTAAGTCTTCAATTCTGGTCAGTTTCTTCCCCCATTTCTTCATGCCTCTGCTTACACTGAAAGCCCCTCCAAACATTTAGATATGCATTTAGTAGCAATTTCACATCCAAAATCTCAACCTATGCGGTGTTGCCTTTTGTCTCTCTAGTAATGAAACAATACATAAAGTGAATGATATAGAAAGAACCCAACTGCCTAATGCTGCACTGATGGCAGGACCCCACACCAGAGACCTGTGTGCCTTGCCTGGCCTTCCCTCTGCTCTTATATAGTGAACATATGTCAGTATGGTATTGAATATCCCATTGGTTGCTCCAGTTGTCTGTCTTGGTCATGGCCTTCTCCGAACTTCTGGTGAAACTTAGAACCACAGAAACATAGAATCATTTAGGTTGGAAAGGATCTCTAGGACCATCAAGTCCAATCTTTGTCCAACATCTCCCTGACCCATAGACCATGTCTCAAAGCGCCACATCTACTTGTTTCTTGAACACCTCCAGGGATGGTGACTGCACCACCTCCCTGGGCAGCCTGTTCCAGTGCCTAACCACACTTTCAGTAAAGAACTTCTCCCTAATGTCTAATCTAAACCTTCTGTGGTACAACTTGAGGCCATTACCTCTTGTCCTGTCACAGTTACCTGGGAGAAGAGATCAACACCAGCCTCACTACAACCTCCATTTAGGTGGTTGTAGAGAGCAACGAGGTCTCCTCTGAACCTCCTCTTCTCCAAGATAAATAATCCCAGTTCCCTCAGGCACTCCTCATAAGACATATTCTCAAGCCCTTTCACCAGCTTCATTGCCCTTCTCTGCACCCTCTCCAGAACCTCAATGTCCTTCTTATACTGTGGTGACCAAAACTGGACACAGTACTCAAGGTGTAGCCTCATGAGTGCCAAGTACAGGGGCACAATCACTTCTCTAGTCTTGCTGACTACAGTATTCCTGATACAAACGAGGATACCATCGGCCTTCTTGGCCACCTGGGCACACTGCTGGCTCATGTTCAGCCGGCTGTCAACCAACACCCCCAGGTCCTTTTCCACCAGGCAGCTTTTCAACCACACCTCATCAAGCCTGTAAGGTTGCCTGGGGTTGTTGTGACCAAAGTGCAGGACCCGACACTTGGCTTTGTTAAATCTCACACAATTGGCCTTAGCCCATTGNTCCACCAGCTCCCTCAGTACCCTTGGGTGGATCCCATCTGGCCCCATAGACTTGTGTGTGTCCAACTGGTGTAGCAGATCATTAACTACCACCTCCTGAATTGCGAGGGGATTATTCTGGTCTCCATCACCGTCTTCAAGATCAGGAGGCAGAATATCCTGAGGATAACTGGTGCGGCTATAAAAGACTGAGGCAAAGGTGACATTGACCCCATCCTAGCCAAACAGAGGACACTAGGAAACCTTTTCACAGAATCACAGAATGTTAGGGATTGGAAGGGACCTCGAAAGATCATCTAGTCTAATCCCTCCGCTGGAGCAGGATTACCTAGACCAAGTTGCACAGGAACATGTCCAGGTGGGTTTTAAACGTCTCCAGAGAAGGAGATTCCACAACCTCCCTGGGCAGCCTGTTCCAGTGCTCTGTCACCCTCACTGTGAAGAAGTTTCTTCTCATATTTATGTGGTCACACTTTTCCAGTGTTTGATCACCCTCTCACTAAAGAAATGTTCCCTAATGTCAGGTCTGAAACTCCCTTGGCTCATTCCCACACATCCTATTACTGGATCCCAGCGAGAAGACATCAGCACCTCCCTCTCACTTTCCTCAATGCATTAGCCATGCATCGAACAGGAAAGAGGGCATCTTCTCTGCTACTCTCTAGCTAATAGGTCTTTCACAGAGAGAAAAAAAAAAAGTGGTTAAAGTGAGTGGAGGACAAAGAAAGTTGATCCCCAGTACACACATGCAACCGAAAACATTATTGAGTTCTCCTACTGCATTGTGGATTTAGTTCAAGACAGTGGGGATCATAATTAGTCTCCTATGAAATATGCTAAAGGAGTGTAATGACTCCAGGGAGCCAGTAGCCCTGAAAGCATGCTGATGATATGTTGATTCCTGGAAGAAAGAAAACAATACCTTGATTCCTGGAACCACTATGTCTCCGTAATAGCTTCTTAGGAAGTGTGATTCTTACTGACTCAGCAGTGATACACCTTTTGTCACTTTACTCACATCGACTGCAGTCCCATAATTATCTTAGCAACAACAAAAACAAAATAAGACAAAATGAAAAGTGGTATAGCACAATATGACTTTGGCAATGTTTTGGTTTAACAGCTGAATGTTTACAGAGCTCCCCTGAGAAGAAAAGGGTTTTTTATTTATGCTCTGTAGCATTGTTTTGCCACACCAAAGGTGAACATAAGTAGAAGAGAAAACATTAAAAAATGTAGCAGAGGTGTACCTGTCTTCATGCAAAAAGAAATGTCTGTGACTGAGCTCTTATTGTCGTAATTGTGGTATAACCAACTAAATAATAATTACATATATGCATTCTCCAACAGTTTATCAAAGCCAATCCAAGAAGTTTAACCTGAAAGTTTATTATGATACTTTAT
Source organism: Brachypteracias leptosomus (assembly GCA_013401335.1). Lineage (NCBI taxonomy): Eukaryota > Metazoa > Chordata > Aves > Coraciiformes > Brachypteraciidae > Brachypteracias > Brachypteracias leptosomus. The sequence continues at coordinate 17,345 of VYZX01014587.1, read as the reverse complement.
TCAGTACTGCAACTGTCAACAACTAGCAGAAAACTGTAATTTAATATTGTAAGATCTACAGCAGGAAGTAAAAGACTCCTTAAACACACAGAGCTACCATTTTGCAGTTACAAAAGTGAGGGTAAAGCTTGAACTTGACTTGACACAGTTTGCATTATTTGTTCTCTTTTTGTATGGGGTGGGTTTTTCTATCCATATCTCACATTCTGTTGCTTTTTTCTGACTGGTCTCTACATTTATAATGCCATTTTTTTTACATTATGTGCTTTAAGATAGCTCTCCTTCATGAATTAAAATTTGTTAAAATATTTCTTAGAATATTACTGCTCTAAGTAAAATGGTCTGCTGATTATAATAATTCATTATAATGCCAGGCCAAAGGGAAGCATAAACTTTTAGAGTCTGAAGTAAAAGCAGCAATGGCAGTATTTAAACTCTTTCTTGACTATCTCTGCTCTAGCAAGGCTTCCCCATTATTCACTTCAACAAAATTGCAAAACAAATGTGCCTTTGGTACCTTGGAAACACATAAAGGTCCAAGCTTTACAACCTGCAATAAAGCTGATTAGCCAGTGAGAAATAATGAATACCAGCTATCATTGTACAGTATGACTCACAGTGAGAAATAATATCATAATCTAATTAGGAGGTGGAGAAGTCACTTTTTACAGCTGTGCTTCAGTAGCACAACAAGGGACCTCAGTGACATCTTATGATTGGAAAGATGTGTGCCAAGACAAGGTTGCAGCTGCATGCTTAAAATCAGAAAGCTAAATGAGAAACCTCTCTTCCTGACAATGTTGAGTCTCTGCCATCCAGAGTTGTGCCTATTATAGCCATTACCTGAAATATGCTTCCACTGTCATGATCAGGTTAATTGATTAAGAAATCCTATGTAATGGATTAAACATTGGAGCTATTGCACAGAAAGACTCCTTGTTCAGTGTATTTTACTGTAGTGATACAGTTAACCATGGCTCTTGAAATGGCATTTGCCTTTTATGCTTCTTTGAATGGACTACAAATTTTGATGGCTGAGTCATTTCAGTAAAGTGTCTTTGTTCCCTGTCACCAGCTGAGTAGCAGAAAGTCAGGATAGCGGTCCCAGTTTGATACTATGTGTATGAGTACTATTCACATGAGCAAAATCATACAACTGAAAAAGACTTAATGGCATCTGAAAAAATGAAAGCAGTGTATTACAGTTTTCTTTTTGCTCTGGTAACATTAAAGTAATGTTGTTTTTCTAGTATTTTCCTCTGTGATTTGTCTAGAATAAAGATGATTTTCAATAACAAAACCCAATGAAAAGGCAGAAGAGAGAAAAATGAAGGAAGAGATGCTGGGAAACAAATCAATTCTTCAGGTGGCATACTTTGCCCTGTGGCATGTCTTTGCTGACTCTGCTTTTGTACCCTTAGTGTAAAAATACCTGATGAACAATTTATCTAACTGGATGAATGAATTTAGTGTGTTATACTTTAAACTGAATAAAGAACAAGCAAAACCATCAGCTTGGATATTGTCGGAGCACAGTATGGGCCAGGTGCCCCAGGAGAAGTGCCCACTCCAGTCTGAAAATTGGACTATAAACAGCATATTGCTACCTAGGTCACTGAAACTATGATGGAGAGGAATCTCTCATTGTGTTTGTTTATCTTGGCATAATGGTATTTCTGCTTTGCTTGAACTTCTGTGTTCAAAGAGAAGAAAGAGAGAGAAAATGACAGGCTTTGACCACTATGTTCTTGTTAACAGTTAGGGACAGTTCACTTTGTGTGTGATGGATGTTTAACAATGACTAATCTTTAAATTGCAGTGGTGCAGCTGGAAAGGAAAGCAGAAGCTGCTTGGAAGATAAATGAATATGGCAGTTAATTAAAGATATATAGTTTCCACTTGAAGCACCTCAGTGCTTTGAAGGAGGAATTGTAGATGATGGTGCAGAGAGCTTGAAGCAGCATAAGGAAAAAGCTTTGAAAAAGGGGAAAGCGCAGTTTCTGAGTGTTGTGAAGGAGAGGAATTGCAAAATACAGTGCAATTCCACTGAACAAGACCACTGAATGTGCATGTGTGAGATCACAATTTAGAGGTAGGTATTGTGCTGCTTTATGCAGCTAAGCTTAAGGAAAAAAAAAAAGGGGGAAGAAAAAATACTATAATATGGGACCAGATCCTCTGTTCAGAAGTAAACAGGAATTTTGCTAGTGAATTAAGTATCATGCCCATGGTATTCAGGCTAAGACTAGATTAGAAAGGTTTAGATTTGGTCTTTTATTTTCTCCTCTCTAGCAGAACAAAATCAAGACCCTGGTGACTAATGGCTTTGACAGACTACTTCATATGCCAGCATCTAATAAACATTTTACAAAAAGTCAGAGAAGAAAAAGACAATTTATTGGAAATAATTTTTCCCACTTAGGAGTAAAATACCACTGCTTTTCTGTTGTAGTTTCTGTCATGCAGAACTATGTGCATGTTATCCCTGTCAAATTAAAATATTCTGAGCGCAGTCATACAATTAAACAAATTAACTACTAGTCATTTGAACGTCAGGAAACTGGGGCAAGCTCAATAAAGACATGTCATGGAAAAAGATCTGTTATCTAAAGAAGTATATCCCAGCACTTCCTCCTTTCCCCTTGCTTGTTCAATTCTTAAGACCCAAAAGTAATTGTAGAAAATGAGCTTTTTGTCTATATTTCTGTATTTTATGCTGACCTAATACAGGCTTGTGTTTAATCTGTTGCCATACAGTGAGATGATGAAATTCTGGAAGGAAACCATCACCTTTGTTCCTTTTTGCATTGGAGACACTGTGGGAAAATGGGCCCTATCTGAGGGAGCTGCTGGATGTGCAGGTGTAGCTGTGCTTTGCAGGTACATAGAACACGTCTGAAGAGGAACAAGCGGCAATTTTTACTTCAGCATCAACCAAGCTAAAGGGTTGTGAGGTTTTTTTTTTTAGTTTGCTTTGCTTTTTCTCATTCTTTTAGGATAGCATTAAAATCTAAAACAACATACTATAGAAGTGAATAAAAATAAGCCAACTAAATTTTAGTTCGGCTAGGAAGGGAAATTATTTCAATAAATTGTCTTTTCCTGCTGATTTTTATTCATGTCATTTTTTCGGTAACACACTGGGGCACTCTGTCAAAATTACTATCCTTTTTGGTCTTAGTTCTACCCTCCGTTTGATGGAAAAGAAACAACTGAGAAAGTTTACACCTTTGCATATTATAGTGTCAGCAGAACCTCCACCAGACACACGTACACATCAGTACAGAAATAGCTGTATGTGTGGGAGTGGAAAATGCACTACCCATCTGGATCTGAGATTTTATTTATTCAAGATTTTTTAGAAAGCAAATAATACTTAACCTATGAGCAAAGAAATCTTTCTTTTTCTTTTTTTTTTTTTTACTCCACTTCTCCACTTCCTTCCAAATGAAATGCCTAACAGCAATGAGTACATCCAAGTCTGCATTGCTCAGTGCTTCTGTCTCAGATGTTGCTGGACAAGTGAAAAAAGTAATTTCAATCTCATATACCCCCCAGTGTCTTACTTCTCAAACACAGAAAAGGAAGATAGGGGTTCAGAGTAGAAGCAGTAGATGGTGTATTGGATATAACATAACTGCATTTTCTGCAGATTTTGGGCTAGATGTTCAGCCAATTTAAAATATCACAGCCTCTTTGGCATATGTCCCTTTTTTTCACCTCTTCCCGATTCTCTGTATTGCTGTGGAATGTGAAAGGAGTATAAGCATGTGGCTGCCACAGTCAGAGTGATTCGGGAGAAACTAACATATCACAACTGGTAGTGTGACAAAATGATCCTTAGATGCTGCAAACACTTCCAGAGGGCTGCGACTGTTAGACCCAGCTAAAATAAGGCTGGAGTTCATCTGTGATGACTGGTAGTTCCAGTCAAATTAAGTTACTGAGAAATGGGAGAACAGTGGAAGCTATAGCTGGCAGTCCTAATTTCAATTACCCATGATTAGACTATATACAGGATGCTTCTGCACTTGAAATTCACATCTGTTCTTTGAATAATGCTAATCACAGCCATGAGGGTTGGGAATCTATCTTCATGAATGTGCCTGCTTGCCAGGTTAGCAAGCTGCTGAGCCTGCATACTCCTTCCAGAGCACAGGATAGTCCTGTTCTTAGAAGCCATTAGTTTTTGGATCTCAAAGCAGCTTCATACAGTTTTCCAAACTACTGCAGAGAGTTTCTGGGTTATATTCTCCCTCATTTCTGCACCAGTCTGTAGTAATATTTCATCTCCAATCTGGCACATTGTGGTTTTGATGCACATGAAGGAGAAAAGCAGTTTTGTCTATTGCCAAAAGCTTTAGTGCTTTTCTATGTTGTTGTTTCTTCACACAGCATTTTATCATCTATAAAAAGGGTTCAGATTTTAGAATCATAGAATCATGGAATGGTTTAGGTTGGAAGAGACCTTTCAAAATCATCTTGAAGATGCTCTTCCTTTATCTAGTGATATGTTATTTCATTGTAAAAGGCCACCAAATTTGTCAGGCAAGATTTGCCCTTGGTGAAGCCACGTTGGTTGCCACCAATCACCTCCTCCTTTTCCATGTGCCTTAGCAGAGCCTTCAGGAGGATCTGCTCCATGATCTTGCCAGACTCAGAGGTAAGACTGACCAGCCTGTAGTTGCCCAGGTCTTCCTTTTTTCTCTTTTTGACAATGGGGGTGATGTTTCCCCTTTTTCAGTTAGTGGGAACTTCACCAGACTGCTGTGACTTCTCAAAAACAGTGGGAAGCAGTTGACAACTTGGTCTGCCAACTCCTTCAGGACCTGCAGATGGATCTTGTCAGGTCCCATGGACTTGTGCACCTTCAAGTTCTTTAAGTGGTCTCGAACCTGATCTTCGCTTACAGTGGGCAGATCTTCCTTCTCCCAGCCCCTGCTTTTGCCTTCCATAACTTGGATGTTGTGGCTAGACCCCTTTCCAGGGAAGACTGAGGCAAAGACGTCATTGAGTACCTCAGTCTTCTCCATATCCCTCATGGCCAGATGTGGAGAGGTATCTCCATAAGAATGGGCATGTGAGCAAACCCAGACTTGGAGACGCCAGTAAGGATGGCTACAGGGAACACGTAAATAAGGACACACAAGGATGGTTACAGGGAAGACGTAAACAAGGACACACGGGGACAGCCACGTGCGGCACGTGACGCAGGAGTGAAGCAGCAATAAAATGGAGGCAGAAGGTGGAACCAAGGGAGGCGCCTTGAGAGCAGTACCTGGCCAATCAAGAGATGTTGCTTAGCGCCTGGCAGAGTTTGTTACCAATTAGAGTTGTGCTTCCAGCGCACGGTTAGCGCTGGTGGGTATATAATGAGTGAGCTTCAGGCAATAAACGGCAATGCTTGGATTATATTAGTCCGTGTATGCGTTGTCCATTGATCTCTCGCCGCAGCCAGATCTCCCGTTTCCTTGCAGAGGAGGCCTTCATCTTCTTTAGCCCTCCTTTTATCACTGATATACCTATAGAAGCTTTTCTTTTTGCCCTTAATGTCCCTGGCCAGATTTAATTCTATCTTGGCTTTTCAGGGCTTTTTTTTTCAGTTGCACAGAAAGAACACTAAGAAAGAAAAAATTCTCTGTTTTTATTGTAGCTTGAGCTTTGATATGCCAATGTGATAAGAAATCACTTGGATAGTTACTGTTTCAGGTCAAGAAGTTGTATTTGGTATTGACCATCAAAAGATTATATAGAAGGAACAGTGGAAGTATCCTGGTGGGTTGATTGACCCTAAACCTCAACAGGGAGCATCTCTTGGCCTCTGCTTATGCTGAAAGTAAGAGAACACCTGCAAAATGAAAGTGATTTCTTAATTATAATTGTAATATTAGTTTCTTAGTGCCTTTCATCTTCAATAGACTAGAAATGTGAACTAACTTGATGTACCATGAACATTGAAAGATACAAGAAAATCATTGCAGTACAGAAAAGTGAGTAAAACATAGACAGTAGTTAGCATTCATGACTGAAAATTTCATCTTCACTAAGGTCATTGTGACTTTTGTGTACAACCTTCCCTTTGTAAACAAAAGAGTCAAATGACACCATTTTCAATCTTGATACATTGAATGCATATAGCATCTCAACTTTGTTTAAACAGAGCGTTATTCTAGTCATTGCATACTTGGCCAACAAGTAGAATGCACACGTGTTGTCTCTAAAAATGTGATTAAGTAGGGTGACTATTTCTGAGTCTCTTTCTATTCAGAAGGAGAAAGTCTTTTGGATGCAAAAGGCTTTTCTAACATTTTTTAGGTCAATTCTAAAATGTTTTTGAGTAACAAAATAACACTGGAGATTTCAGTCATAAACACAGAATTGTAACTCACTTTTATTCACTCTAGGCAAATAAAATGTCTAATGCTTTGGATACAGAACTTTTTTATTGTGTGGCTGAAATGTCAACTTTATTACCAGTCCTCCTGGGATAAAGTGTCTGTTTGATGATATTGCTGAAATCCTTAAAGTTACCTTTGTGAGGGAGAGGACTACATGACTGGCCTGTGAAATCTTTATTTAAACACTTTGTAGTGACTGTATGATCTCATTTTATTTTGATTGCTGCTTACGCTCCTAGGAACAAAACTCCTAGAGCACCTGATCCAAATTACATTCACAATGCACTTTAATCTCAAGAAAGATATTTCCTTATTTAAAAGCTTACTCTTAACTTGATAATGCACTGGACTGAGACAACATACAGACAAATCTGTCTAAATTCAAAGCATGTAAGTGTTTCATTATAGAGATCAGACCCAATTCAGACAGATTCATTTTCCTCAGAACATATTTTGCTGAACCTTTTCAGGCACTGAATTCACAAGATCAGGGCAGACTGTAGCATTATTAAATATGTCACTACCATGAGATTTGTATCCGTCTTTGCAAAGAGGAGAACAGAGTGTATGGAAGGGTAAGAACAATACCTTTTTTATATAAAAACGTGCAGCTTTTTTCCCTCTATCATTCCCTTGTGGTGTGGAAGCTGCATTGTACAATGTGTCTATATAGACATGCTACAATCAATGGGTGGTAAAGAGAGCTGGGAGAGCATAACGGCAAGTCTCCAGCCTAAATAGTGGGAGTGGGTCCACCAGGAACTGATGGAGCTTTTGAATTTGAACTTATGTAAGGATTATATATGCCCCAACACTGGATGTGTTCAAGACTAGGTTGGATGGGGCTTTGAGCAACCTGGTCTAGTGGAAGGTGTCCCTAACCATTGCAGGGGTGTTGGAACTAGATGATTTTTAAGGTGCCTTCCAACTGAAACCATTCCGAACCATGCTATGGTTCCATGATTTGCAGGACCATTTGCCTCATCTGCTGAACAGAAAGAAAAAGAAGAAAAAATATCCCTGAAATCAGATATATCATAGTGAGCTGCTTGGAGTGAGATGATGCAAAAATTATCCAGGCCACAATCCATCTGCAGAGAACTATAAATAAATCACATAGGGCTTAATTTTGCTTTTCATAGCTTGCTTCCGTGTCAAGGCTTTGTTTCTATCAAAATAGTTTAAAAATGCATTCTCATTTATCGATAACACAAAATTACAAACATAAGGTAATAATTCACATTGTTGTCCTTTCAGATGTTGTGATATATTTAGGAACACTGCTTCTAAGCCAAGGTACTAAGTCTTAACTTTCTCTAATCTTAAAACGTCCTTGTGAAGTACTCTAAGCACCTTGTCTTTTATAAGGGTATTTAAAGACTTTAAGGACCACATGCTGGTTGGTAGCTATGTGTGTAGGCTAGGGGAGTACAAGAAGGTAAACCAGATCTTTTGAGCGCATGATTGGCCCATGTGAACTGATCACATGCAGAACTGCTAACATTGATTTTATGTTGGCAAATGAGGTGTGTGAAAATGCGCATACTTAGTTTCAGTGACTGGAAATTTTACTCTTTTCATTTAAGGATGATGGTGCACAACACTGTAGTGGCTTTTACAAACATATGCAACATAACCTATCCCCAAAAGGCAAAATCATGCCTCATTTCAGGAGCATGTTGGCTTCATAAAGGAGTCAAATTACAAACTCTGTATTTCAGAGGGAGACTGACTTAAGTGTACTTTTCCATAACTAAAACACAAGCCCTCTAGCATTTTTTCCCTTCCTGTTCATCTCAAGTTAGTGAGATTTTTAAATTAGTTTTTTCCTCCATGTTAAAACATCAAGCGAGATGTCCATAAGGCATATTTTTCTTTTTCATAATTTGGATATTGAAGCTGTTAGCTTCAAAATATCATGTAGTGTTGTAATCAGCCACTTTTTATGTACATAACATAATTGCTCTTTCTTGAAAGTAAATAGGATGCCATATCCTGTCAATTTTACTTTAAAATACCAACGACAAACTATTTACTGATTATTGTAAATCTTTATGCAGCCCTTTACCTGTCACTCAGAAATAATTTTACTTGTCTATCAATCTTTACAATGGTAAACAGATGGATGGAAGCACGCTTTTCTCTGTTTGTATGTCATTCTTTCTTAGCATCATTCAGATCTGTTTATTTTTGTTTTGTATTTATTAAAATTATTTTACTAATATATCAACTAAGAAAGTAAGTGCACAACTTCTACAATTTTCTTCAGGTTCTGTACATTTTCTTTCCGATAAGCTTTCTACTAGCATCATTGTATCATAATAGCAGTTTCAGCATTTCAGTTAGAACTTGTATCAGCAGTAAAAATTCATTCTGTGTTGAGAATTTGTGTTTAAGTTCTCATCTGATCTTTAGAAATAAGAGGTTGAGTATGTGTGTGTGTGTGTTCCTTTTGTTATGCACTAAAGGTGAGAAATTGAAGTGGGGGGGCCTGGGCTGTGAGCCCTAAGTTGGAGTTGACCTACGGAGGAGTCACAACCCAGCAACATGTTTTTTTTCCCCGAGGCCCCAGAGTCAGAACCTGGCCCACCTATGTGAGGCCCTGCCTTTCCCCAGGTGATTGTGATTGGGGTGGTGGGCGAGGCTAGAGATATATCAACCAGGAATCAGACCAATTGGAGAGGAAGTAGGAACTGAGTCAGTTGGAGAGAAGCAACAGAGAAAAAAAACAATGAGGAGCTGATCAGTTTGAAGAGAGTTCCTGTGGAAGGGAGTTCTTGTTGGGGGCAGCTTGCTGAGCTTTCTCTCAGTGATGTGTTTCCCCCTTGGCTGATTTGAAATGGAGAAGAGCAAACAGATGAAGAATAAAAGATGAAGTTATGCTGAGGATGTTGCTGAGTTTGGTGTTGGCCTGAGGAAGAAGAGACCTAGCAGCACAGAAATACAGCTGTTTACTTTTCTGTTTTTAATATTTTATAGAGCTCTTCCTGGAGTTCACAAAAGAAGTCTGGACACAAACCAAATACATGGGTGTTACCTCTCCGTGGTTAATGGGAAATCTGTTATTATCATAGCTCTTTCCTTTTCAGCTGTTTTTCCTTCACATTTGCAGAGGACCTGAGATAAATTTGAGAAAGGACTTGCACATCTAAATCAGGAATTAGCAAAATCACGATTACTGATGGAAGATCTGGAGTTTGCTGCCTTCTGGTTGAAAAGGGTGAAGTTGTTCTCTTATTCCAGCAGTCTACTGCATGAGGTCCTTAAATGAAAGGTGTATGGCGCCAGCACCTTCTGTGACTTCTTTGAACATAGGTCTAGAAATTCCACAAAGATGATTTCTACATCATAAACTAATTCATCTTGAGATGTTCTATATGATAAGAAGGTTCTTTATATTTGGTTTAGGGTTGCATAAGATTCTGTGTCTCTCTGTGAAAGTTTCTATGCTTTTTCAGATGGGAGCCCTAGCCAAGCCTCCTTAAAGCACATGACGATGGTCAAAAGAGATGTAATTCAGGTTAGAAAAAAATCTCTGGTCATGGTCCTAATTGGCAAGGTTTGTTGGGGGGTTTTTTATTACCTTAGATTTGTGCCTTGAAACTCTTATATTAAAAGAGTATATACTTTTGAAGATCCACCAGCAATTATCCCATGTTCTGATAGAACTCTTTGGAAGAACAGGGTGTGCCCAGAATACCATTGGTTTCTATCATCCTCAGTTAACGGATGAGCCATTGTCAGCAGGGGTAGCAAGAAAAAGCTCTCATATCCTTGAATCAACACTTGGAGTCAAGAATGCATTTTAGATGACAAAAACAACTGGACAGGCACAGCTGTCTTCAGGGGTTAGGGGTAGAAGTAGGCACACTAAAAGCTAGAGTGACTGATGAATCCTTGTCGGTAAAGAACAATTACTATCCTTGAACAACACAGTGAGAATGTGAACACAAATGAAGGAAAGAATTCGAAAGTTACCTTTATTAGAAAAATTGTTGTGTCTGATGTTCATTCTATATCCTTTCACCAATATAGTTTACCCACAGGAAACTATACAACATATTTTCTATGTATCTGTGTATATACATGTGTATTGGTGTGTATCAATGCACACATTTTTGTACTTTTCTCTGTAAAAAACTTAGAAAACTCTGCAAAACATTAAGAACATAGCATTTAGCCCCATGGGTCAGCAAAGACAGGACTGTAATTACAGTTACATACATAAATGCAATGGGGTAGAGAGAGAGAAGTCTTTCAATATTTCAATTTTCCTAGTAGATGGTAGAAAGTACTTAGACATGATGACTCTTCCTAGATGTGCTAGCATTTGGTATGGAATTGCCCATGCAGAAAAGCCTTGCTCGTTGCAAATCTCCTAGGAGCTATCACGAACAAAGCATATCAATTAACATTTGCTTATTATATGACTGTGTGTATGTCACAATTTTCTATTTTCCTTTCATACATTAGAGCCACAATTTAGTCTGGATGACAGATACACCAGATGAAAGTCTCAGCACTTAGGGTTCTGCACTTTTCCTTTTATTTTTAAATAGGCATACTTATCTCTTTTCTTTCCCTATCTATTTTTCTCTAATATTTTCCATCTACAAAAATGTTTGAAGCTTGTTGCTAAATCCATGTATGTAGCAGTTTTGTTGGCAAGATTTCAGAATTTGTGATAGACAATACAAACAATGCAGGTAGCTGCCTGGCCCAGCACTATAGCATAGTGAACCCTTGTACAGGTCAGACTTTCAAGAAGTTTCTACCATTATATATGCAACTTACAGGCACATAAATCATGCTTACTTGAGAGTTGAACCTGCAAGAAAGTACGTGTCTTAGGAAAGACATAACCCAGATCAAAAATGATTAATGTATACCAGAAGGCTAGAAACAGCTTGTATAAAGTACAATTGAAACTGCACTTAAGTGTCTGTAGAAGCAGTCCTCTTAGGATCACAGGAATAGAAAGGACAACTGGAGTCATCTAATTCCCTAAGTCCTAAGCAACTGTGCAAAAGACTGAAATGAATCCACACGGCATGTTGTCCATGAACCTTGTGGCAGTGTCATAGCTGGTCCTCATGGACAAGCAGAATAGGAACCATTACAAGAACAATGCTACAAAGGAAAAAAATCTAGACCAGTTTCCTGAAATATTGAAAATGTATGGTAAGCATATATGAGTCATGTTTTATGTCTGCAGAGGATTGTTTTTTCAGTAAGGTGTTGTGGTTTAAGGTTTGTGGGGGACACATAGGTGCAGCGGCTATTCCACTCCCCTTCCTGCCACACTCTATAAAAGGACACAGGAAGTTCTGCTCATCCCTTCCTCTCTGGGATTGTTGCTGGACTGCACTTCTGCGTGGCTGGCTACCAACCTCATGTTGTTCGGGAGAAATCCAGCAGCATCTGAGAATCAGTTTTGTATATATTTGTATACACACCTCCTCTTATTATCTCTGTATATTCCCCTTCCCTTAATACCTTTTTGTTCCCTGTTAAAATTGTAATCTTAACTTCCAACTTTGTGTAAGGTCTTTTTTTTCCTCCCCCGGGAGGAAAGAGGGAGGAGGAGAGGGGTGAAACAAATTCTGCTCCATGGGGCTTGCGTTAAGCCTTAAACGGAGATAGAAAATTGGTGCCCAATGTGGGGCACTAACATAAGAAATTTTTTCTTTTCTTGGTTGAAGAACTTAGTAAAGTTGGAAGTTGGGACAGAGATGTCTTTACTGGGGTTTATGATGTACCATATGTTTATGCACCTCCTTTTTGATCTGCTGGTCCCCCTGATTTCATACCATTTACTCTGGATGGTTACAAGTGCTGGAATAAGATGGGTTAAGACTTTGCCTGTGCACCTCGGGGTTCACCTCATGCACGTGTTCAGCATGAAAAACTACTCTGCTTCTCTCTCTGATGAGTTTTCCCTCCCAGAGTTGGAATGCCCCGGGAGTGGGTGGTATCATGTGGCATCTAGCTGTTAGAGCTCTGCATGGGAACACGACCGCTTTAAGAGCCCCAGTGGCAGCTCCGGCCCCATCCCCCACTGCTCCGGCTGATAAAGGAGAAGCCTCGCCCCACCTCAGGAAAAGCGGCCTCCTCTCCCCCGGGAAAACCGGTTTAGGCTGGCCCCCATCACCACCAGCAGAAAGTGTTTAAAGAAATCGAACTGGCTGGTTGGGGGTGGCGACTCAGAAACAAAACCGGGTGGAGACTCATCTCAAAGGCCAAGCTGGCTTGAGCTAGAGCCAGCAGACAGTAGCAAATCAGACCCTGAAATTATCATTATCACTATGCTTATGAAAGAGTTAAGACGTGTAAGGAAAGGATTATGGTTGTAGCAATGGTGAATCTTTAATGAGCTGGCTATTGTAGTGCTGAGACACTGGAGCTGATACCATAGATCTGGATAACAGAGAGGCCAAACAGTTGGGACCACTGGCCAGAGATGGGGGCATTGACAAGCACATGGGAAGAATAGGTGGCACCCACATTCTCTGGGGACATCTGCTTGCAGCTGTAAAACACCGATATCCTTCTAAAGAGGATATAGTATGGCGTCCTACTAAATGGAACACCATAGAACAGGGCATTAAATGCCTTAGAGAGATGGCTGTTTTGAAAATAATTTATGGTTATGATCAAACCCTTTCAGAACCTGATGAGCTGCCATGCCATAAGCCTCTGTTGAAATAGTTCATACAGTGTGCCCCTCCTACATACTCCCATAACTTGGGAGGAAGGATCTTTGGGGGGGCAGGTGAAGCCCTCCTGACTGTGAGATTGCCAACTAAGGCAATTTGGAGATAGTGTCTCTCACCAGCTTGGGTCTCAGCCATAGAGAAGGTGTCTGAGGACATTAAGGAGCTGAAGGAATTGGTGTCCAAGTTGGAGAAGGAGAAGATGAATAAC
>VYZX01014586.1:5114-44480 GCA_013401335.1 Brachypteracias leptosomus | reverse complement strand
CCCTAACGTTCTCTGATTCTGTGTGGTAGGGACTTTAAAATCAGAAGAGCTTTGGTTCAGTCTTCATTGCTGTATTAAAGCTGATAGGGTTGTTGGTAATTCTGTGGTGACATCTAGGGACCCTGGGCAGGAGTGGTGGCCATTTGGGCAGGGATGTGCAATGTGGAAGAAGAGACAAAAGGTTCCCAGTTTGCAATGGATGGAAGATTGCTGGACCTGGGGAACAGCTCTATGATATTTTCTGAGGGTCCTCTCATTAAAGGAGATGGATGTGAAGTGGGCAGCCCCCCAGGGGAGCAAGGGGTGGGTGTGGTGGAGATAAGTCACTCCTTGAGGTGTTGGAGTGGCTGCATAGTCTGGGTGATCTCCATTTCAGCAGAGAGGGGAGATAATCTAAGGGGGAGCTTGATTAGAAGAGGTGAGGAGTGTGATCTCTGAAAGGGGAGGGTGGAACGGGGAATAAATGAGAATTAATTTAGCACAAAATCAAGATGTCAAGAACAAAATTAACCAGGAGACAAGGCTAATTAATTAATACATCCTTAAGCCATCACGGTTACATCAACACCACTGGCATTAATCAAAGCACTAAGACTACTGAAGAAAAGACACTGTTGAGTTGTTCTGAAACCTGTTAGGAGCCTGGAAAAGGGAGTGGGGGAAACAGAATTGCTCTGTTTGAACCCAGCTGATAGTGCCAGCATGCTGGGAGGGGAATTACAAGCCCCAAATGTTAAAACCACTCATTATGCTTTATTTTAGAAGTACATAGTGGGCAGGAAGGGTGGTCTGGGAACAGCAGTGTCTATTTCTTTAACAGTAGTAGCTTTAAAGCAAGTGACTGAACTCATAGGCTAATAAGGCCCTAGGAGATGCTTTTGACATGAGATCCATGGAGAACATTGACAGCAGCTTTCAGAAAGCAGTGACAAGCAACGAGAAGAGTTCATCCTATCTCTCCCAGAAACTACAGCCTTGCCCAGTAGAGTGTTCATCTGGCACTGCTCTTTCATTACCAGCTCAGGCAGCCAGGCTGGTGTAGGCTGACAAGGAGCACACCCAGCAGCATCTCTGCTGGAAGGAGGATTGAGGGGTGACACCCAGCAGAGAAGCAGCGTCAGGCATTAGGACACAGTCCCACTGGTGGTTGCTTCTTCTGTGTGTCAGTGTTTCTGAAAATGGAAACCTGATTTGCAAGCTGGTTGGCAGAGGCTGCTCTGCAAGATGGACACAGGAGCTTCATCTCAGTGTCAAGTGCTTCATCTATCTCCATGTCAGGGGCTGATTGTCTCGTTGCCTCTTCCTGCTGGAGAACAGAGTTGGCAGCTCCACCAGATTTAATCTCCTGTTTTGGCGTGGGCCATATCATCTGATGACACCAAGCTGAGCAGGTTTAGGTTGGACATCAGGAAAAAGTTCTTTAATGTGAGGGTGGTTGATCACTGGAATGGGCTGCCCAGAGAGGGGGTGGAGGCCCCATCCCTGGAGACATTCAAGGTCAGGCTTGATGGGGCTCTGAGCAACCTGCCCTAGGTAGAGATGTCCCTGCTTATTGTAGGGGGGTTGGACTAGATGACCTTTGGAGGTCCCTTCCAACCCAAACCATTCTATGATTCTATCTACTGCTCTCTGTGTTGCTGGTCACTGCACAAAAGGTGCATTCAACTGGCTTAGACCAAACACCTCATCCTCATCCAGCTGAAGTCAAACAAGCTGACTCTCACCCGTGGATTTTTCATGGGGTATTTGACTGATGAGGCATTGACAGATCCCAAGCTGGAGGTTTGTCATTAGCTCCGAGTGTTTCCGCAGGTTTCCCGAGGGATCTGGGCTGGGAGACCTGACACTGTGCAATATTCCCTTCAATGATCTGGAAATGGCCATAAGTGTTCATAGGTTGTTCTGGAGAGATGAGGCAAAGAGTGATGAGGGCCAGGAGTGTGGAGTAGTCAGGAGTGCTTAGTGAAAGCATTAAAACCCATTAAAACCCCTCTGCTTGCTATGGTTGGAGCTGGAGGTGGAGGAACTGAGAGTGAAATATGAGTGAATGGGAGTGGGAAGCATTTATCAGCCTGGATAAATTAGAAATCAAAGATTGCAGAAAAATTGATGAAGGCAGCAAAAGCACAGTGGAGGGAATCCAGGGGTGTTAAAGGGATTTTTACCAGTATTTAAAACAAAACAGATAAAATTATCAGTGGTTTTGACATCATCTTCTTTGGGATGATGACACGCAGAAACCAGAGGATTCAGTCAGTGTGTGTCCTCTTTTGGGGAAAAATCAGATGGTACGTTCCTGCTCTGGGATGCTAATGGTGCAAAACCTCACCATTGACAACCCATGGGAAGAGTGGGGAAGAATCATGTTTTTTAATAGAGGTGGCACTTCTGAAGAGCTGCTGCCTTAACCTTGGGTGAAGAGAGATATATATGTGTGTATAAAGTTTCCCTCCTGCCCTCGTTGCTGTAAATTGTTCACTGGAGACAGGAGGTTTTGCTCTGGTGCTGCCACAGCTATTGGTCCTGGAGCAGGAATCAACGTGGGGTGGTCCCCTGACCTGGGCTGTGCAGCAGGTCAAGCTAAAGGATCACAAAGGCCTTAAAATCTATGAATTAGTGCAATTCTTTAGGAGTCAGTGCCCCCATTTTATAGCAATCTGGTGAGGGGCCTTACATGGGTGACGAGGTAATTTCCATACAGTTTAAGTACATCCTATCTGGAGTCTCAGGGTGAGGGGAGATTTGACCCAGAGGGACTTTGTGAAGCTCTGGAAGATTTGCAAACTGGCCCATTTGAGGCTGGTGTCCTGTGTACTGAACCAGCAAACACTGACACTTCAGAGAAAGGCCAAAAGGAGTAAAATCAACTTTTTCCTTAATGCATCTAGCAGTAATTCATGTGGAGAGGGTGGGTGGGGGTAGAGTCGGTGCTCGGACCACTGCAGGTGATCAGCTTGAGAGGTGTGATTACCTCTCCCGTGTTCCTCTGCAGGCTACAAACATTTATTAATGGTCATAAAATATCCTGCCTGGTTTTTAAATCCAGCCAGCAATGTATGACTTGACCACCATAAAGTTTGTCTCGAAACCACCACAAAAGGTTTGAATTACTCCTGGTGGCAATAAAAGCATTCTTCTGGCTCACGCTTTGCTTTATGGTTAGCTTTTCTTTGCCTCAGTCCCCCTCCCTACCAGCAAGACATAAACAATGGGGTTTGAGCTGTGCTCCCCCACCCCCTCACACCTACATTAATAAGATCCAGGAACCAGCAAAAATGAACGAAACAGGAGCAGAATAGTCATGGAGGGGCTGGTTAGTGATAAGCACAGCTTGCCTGGTGTTAAAGAAAGTGTTGCTTGGAGAGAGCCCTTTTCTTTGCAACCCAGAAGTTGGAAAAGTGCTAATCTGAAAAAAAAAAAAAGTGTAAAAATGTCTCTATATACACACATATATATTATATATATTTTGTATATATATATGTAATTCATGGATGAGTTCAGGGCCACTAAAGCACTTTATATTCAGAGTTGATTGGCTTGATTTAGCTCTCTTTTCAAAGTGAATTAAGCTGTATTAACTCACAGCCACCCCCAGACAAGAGCATCTGCCCAGGAGTTGACTGCAGTTTAGCATGTCCATCTGGAATGTTCTTCCATAGCTAATTCAGAAGAACTTCTGTCTTTTGGCACAAACCCTCAGGGAATTAAACATCTTGATGTTAAGTGGCATTTGTGTACCAAACTTCTCCATGATTATAGATTGAATTCCTCCTATAAATCCGTTTTGAGGTACGTTGCGCAAAGTCAGGAGTAACTTTGTCATCCTCTGTCTTGAATGGAGGTACCAGAGATGTAGTGAGCACAAATTGGAGCATCTGAATTGGGCCTGGAGACATTAAGAAGAACATAAAAGTATGGGTGTTATGTTCTGGTGCAACCTGTTGAGGTGCTGCTGGGTATAGAGGCACTAGTAAGAACCTTATTGAGCTGCATTGAATCTCCAGTGGGTTTTTTTGGCATTTGTTCTTCTTGACCTTCTGGCCAGCCTGCCAGGCAGTGCAAAGGGTGATCCTGGGAGATTTCCTCAGTGCTTCCCATGAAATATGTGAAACTGTGGATCCAAGAAAGGTGTGAAAGCAGCCTGGAAGTTGTGTGACTTCATTGACTTCATATTCTGCATCTGACTGACAGAGATCTCCATGGTTGATGAGCAGTCCCTGCTTTGCTGATGAGAATTGTCATTTCTGGTAGGGTAAGATAGCTGAGAGGGAGCAAGACATTTTTGCTGTCCTCGTTAGATCACATTTGGTCCTGTTTACTTGAAGATAACACAGGATAAGCTAGTGCAAAAGAGGGCAGAAAAGGAACAGGGAGAGAAACTGGCATCTGTAAGCAAGGCTGATGGAGAGGCAGCCTCCAGGGGACCCAGGGAACTTGCAGCAACACGGGGCTGAGGGAGATGCAGCAGGATGGAGCAGTTAGTTGTGTGTTTGCATGACTGCTCACAGCAACTGTGTAAAGCCTGCAGTCTTGGCTAGGAAAACCCAACAATTTCTTAAGAGATGGTGAGAGAGGGAAAAGGAAATTGTGTGATAAATAAGGAGGAGGAAAAAGAGTCACGAGGAAGGGATGGAAAGCAGGAGTCTCAGTTTTATGTTCCAACTAGTTCAGGATGAACTGGGGGAAACAAAGAACTGGGGGAAATGAAGGGACTTTGGGGCACTTTTCTTGGCTCAGCCCAATCATAGAATCATAGGATGGTTTGGGTTGGAAGGGACCTTAAAGATTATCTAGTTCCAACCCCCTTGCCATGGCAGGGACACCTCCCAGTAGAGGTGTCATGTCAGCTCCTTCAGTCTACCTACATTGCTGGGTCAGCATCAAATTAGGGACCTCCAAAACGGGCTGATGGGGCAAGGAGGACCATGACCTCATTATTTCCTCCTCGGTGTGTGTCTCAGCAGTGCTGTATCACAGGTTGGGCTGCTGATAGCCACTCCCACACTCCTCTGATTTATCAGATGCCTCAGCACAGGGCTTGGGTCATGTCAAAGGCTCTGTTGGTTCGCATCGTTTTCTTGCCTTTATCGCTGCCTGACTTGGGTAAACAGTTGTGTGGGGCAGGAGAAGCCAGATGTGGACAAAGAGCACAAGTAACTCCTTGGACAGCTCTAGATAATGCCCGAGAGGACATTGCAGAGTTGTGGCCTCTCTACAGCAGGAGTCTTCCTCACTCTTGCCCAGCAGAGATTTGTCTCAGCTCCCTGTGTGAGGGAGGGGAGGAGGAGGAGGAGGCAGAGCAGCAGAATTAGCTCCGTGGTGCACTAGCTGGAATGAGTTATGGAAATCCTTAAAGCCTCCTAAGAAAGGGCAATTAAAGATGAACTGGAAATTAAACACTAAGCTGGTACAAGCCACCTCACCTATAAATCCAGTCCTGGTGCAATTTATTCCTGCAGCACACCTACTACATGAGCGGGGTTGTACAGGGGATGAATTTTCACATCCCCCTTCCACCACCACCATCTGCAGGGCTTTGCAAGCTGTGCTGTGCCAAGGGTGGCTTCCAAGTGTCCACCAGCCCTCAGCCAAGACGGATGATGGGCAGGGAAGGGGGAGAAGAAAACAGACTCAATTGAGCAAACGCAGAGAGAGCCGCAGGCACCGGGCCCCTTTCTGTGTGTGCTCAGAGTGTTTGGATAAAGGCATCTCCTGAAGGGGGAATTTGTTTGGTTTGGACTTCATTGAGTGAAAAGCTCTCAGCCCCATGAGTGCTTAGTTATTCTCTTGTCTAGTGGCTCCTCAACAGCCCCCACCGATCGGGAGGAGGTTTCCTATTTGGGAAAGTGGCTCTGCTTGTTGAAATTCTCTAGTGACTTAAATTTATTGGTTTTTCCTGAGGTCCGGCCATTTGAATTGCAAACAATGCCCCATCTCTACCCCACCCCAGCCCACCCCCCACCTTCCCCAGCCAGAACAATGTGCAGAGCTGAAATAAAGCCAGGCTTCGTGGGCTCTTGAAACGGAGCACGATTCCTTTCCGCATGAGCGGGGAGGTGGAAGTTCTGCTGCCTTCCGGCCCCGCTCATTGATGCAGAGGATGTCTGTGAAAGGGGAGGGAGGGGTCTGGGTGGGGGAAGAGGGAAGGAGGCCAGCTCGTGGATGATGGTCAGAGATCCTTTTTGCTTGCTTTGTAACATCTCCTGCTTAAGAGGCCATCCTGATTAGGATGCTGGTGGATCCATGCGTGTCTCTCTCAATCATCACCCTGCAGCATCCCGGGAAGGATGCAGGAGACGGGGAGTGGAGTGTGTGTGAGCAATGCTCCAAAATTATCCCGTGGCTGGGAAAAGGTGAAGTTTTGTCATGCTCCTGGGGGCGACTGAGCAGCTCAGGTTAGGCTGAGCTCAGTTAAACACACACAAAGCTGGGCTGCTATGGGAGAGCTGGAGCGCTGGGCATTCAGAGGGATATAAATGAGATCGAGAAGCACAACAGCCAAGGAATAGAAGCAGCCCTTGCTTATGTCAATTTTAAGGCCTGATTTCTCCTTTGGTGTTAGCTCAGCTAGCTTCTGTGGCAGTTCACTCCCTTGGGTGGAGCTTTCTCCTTATTTATGCTGCTGGGAGGGAGGGAGGAGGGAGGGAGCCAGATTGTCCCCCGAAGGTGCTCTGGTGCTGCTGGTTAGTTAAAAGCTGCAGGATAAATGTTAGAAACAACACACAGCTTGTGTTTCACTTATTACTCTTTTAATTCACGGGATGTTTCTGAAGTTTTGCCTCTGCCTGGCTCTGCTCTCTTGGAAAAGCACAGAAATCTCTGCAAGCCTTTGAGGTTAGCTAAACACCCATCTGGGTGCCTCAGCAACGCAGCTTTTGGGCAGAGGCATGTTGGGGCAGCAGATACCCAGAGGCCAAGTGCACAGAGAAGATAGGGAAGCCCAGAGGAGGACAGTGCTGTGCCCTTCACCCCAAGCATTGTGCAAGAACTGGTCAGGGAGCTCAGGGGAGGTTAGGGAAACAAGGTTCATGTGCACATGAGGACAAGGTAGCTCCTGGCAGAGCACTTCACTTGTCTGTGAGACTGAGGCATCACTGCACCCAGTGGCATGTCTTGCAAGGTCAGCCACACAGATCTTGAATCCATGGTGTATTTCATATGATAAAACTCACCTCCGTGATGTTCAAGCCAGAACCACAAAGCTGCCAGTTTGTGCTACAGAGGCTCTCAGCTTTAGCTTCTCTTTCTGAGTTCTGGCCTCATCTGCAGGCGAGGATGATTCAGATGAACTCGTGGCCTCTCCTGGAGAGCTGCTGTGAATTTGGTAGCCTTGGCTGCAGAAAGCCCCTGGAGAAAGGGCATGGAAGGGTGTCAGAGGTGAAGGCTTTGGCAGCAGAGGGCAGTGGTGGAGCGCGGGGGTCCTGCCCTTTGCTAGGGTCACAACACTGCTTTTCTTCTGCAGACTGGGCATTCGGGCCATCCTCAGCACACATCCTTTCTGACTGATGGCTATTCATGTGCACTGCTCTTTCTGTCACAGAATAGCACTTGTTTCATTTTACTCTGAGAGGAAGGCTGGCTAAGGTCTGCTATAAAAGCACAAGGCAGATACTGGGGAGAGCTGCTCTCTCCCTGGCCCCTGGTCTGGTGAATGCCCCCAGTCAAGTCTCTTTCTGCTTTACATTCCTCGTGTAGAAAATGGCAATAGGGACCTTGTTCTTTGTGACACCTGCTGATGAAAAGAGCTTTCTACGGTGCCTATACAACAGCTGAAGGAACATTTTCTCAGTGCTGTGAGCTATAGGAAGGTGCGAGGCAAAAGGAGAATAGACCCAGATACAATGACAGGAGTGTGGGGTGAGGATGGACTTGAAGCACTGCCAGCCCTCAGCCTGGAGGAGAGACACCCAGGAAGGCTCAGGCCAGGAGGAGTCATCAGCCCAGTAAGAAATCCTCCTGGGGACCCGATCAAAACTCCACTCCCCTCTTTGGGGAATCATAGAATCATAGAATGTTTTAGACTGGAAAGGACCTCCAGAGGTCATCTGGTCCAACCTCCCTACACCAGCAGGGACATCTCTACCTAGGTCAGGTTGTTCAGAGCCCCAGCAAGCCTGACCTCGAAGGACTCCAGGGATGGGGCCTCCACCCCCTCTCTGGGCAGCCCATGCCACTCATCTATCACCCTGATGTTAAAGAACTGGAAGTTGTGTAACTTGGTGGTCCTGGCTCAATCCTCTAGGCAAATTAAAGCAGACCAGCATCAAAAACTGGTGTCTGAATATCTGTGGCCCAATTTATCGTTCTCCTGGGTTGGCTTTTCTTCAGAGCGAGCTGTGCAGTGCTCCATAGAGGCTTTGCCCAGCTCTGTGATGCCATTACTTGCTTCCCTTTCTGGCCTCCTACCAGTGAACACATTTATCTTATTAAACTTTACCTCCTTCAGGAGGGTTGGCTGCTCTGAGGCATCTCGCTGGTCTTTGCTCAGTGAGTAACCTAAGCTGAGGTCAGATATTCTAGCTGTCCGGTGGGTGAATTCCTCTTTATCTGATGTTGACACCTTCACCTCATGGACTACTGCAATTCCTGGGAAAGGCAGCTCTGAGCATTGCCCTGAGCCACAAATCACTGGTTCAGACCCTTCTTCTCCTGGAGGGGAGAAAATAGAGTAGTTTTCATTGAGACAGAGAAGAGCAGTGCTTCAGCAGCTTGGGCTTTGTCTCTGTAAGAGCCTCGTGTGCTGCAGGAGGAAGCAACTGGCAGCATCCTGCTCATGTAGGGGGATTATTCATTCTAAATGCTGCCCAGTTTTGTCTGTGAGTCAAAAAGGGAGGCTACTGGTATGTCTGAAGAGGGTTGTTCGTGCAGGAATGGCACCCTTCCCAAGGCCAGAGGGTGCTGAAGATTTGAGGGGTCACTTGGTGTGGAGAGGAGTCCAGTTTATTGGTTTTAGTGATTTTTTTTTTTTCAAAGTAGTTCTTTAGACGAGCTTCAGAAGTGGAAATAAATCCAACCTCCTGCTTTACCAGGGTTGGGAAAAGATGTTCCAGCCTGCAAGTGCTGGTATGTATAACTAGAGAAGAAAAGGGACAAAAAGAGAGAGATCTCAGTGATATCAGGGACTTCATAATTCTCAAGGAGTAAGGTTCAATAGAAAAGGTTCAATATCCTAACCAAACTCTGCCAGCCCTAACACATTCCTGAGCTAAGACTCTTGGGGCTCGTGGACACCTCATGAGGGACGTTTCAAGCCTTGGTTTTAGTGGCATTTCCAGCCCTGGGGGCTGAATGCAGCAGTTCACACCTTGCTGGGATGCAGTTTCCCAGCTGCTTCTGTCGCTCATACTTAATTCCTATTTATTTTTCCTTTCCACCTTTTCTTTAGATGATAGAGGTTCAGAAATACACATGTGAGGTCCTGCCTCCGCTCCCGTGGTGCTTTTCAGGAGCCTCTGCCCTTGCCCTGTCCTTCAGCAGGGTTGTGTTCAGGCAAATGAAACTGCACCTCGAGTTTCTATATGTACTTGTTCTCCTCCACCAGAATTCAGCACCTGTTTTCCAGTGGTTTGCCCTCGTTCTAGTGGTGTTCAATACAAATCCCATCCCATGGCCCAGGAAGTGGCAGCTCTTCGAAGGGAATCCCCCCTTTTATAATTCAATTAATGTGGAAGCTAATTTCCACCCTGGGGCTGAGTCCCACTGCCTTTGAAGTCGATAATAGTTTTGTGCTTCCCTTCAAGTGGAGCAGGTTTGAGCAGGTACCTGGCAGCAAGGAGCTCACCAAGCATTTCAAAGAGCTCTGTGCACCTTTGTGCCAGGGGAGCTGCCTCTTGCTCCAAAGGAAGGGGCAGATTTCAGCAGGATGAGGCTGTAAGTCTTA
Organism: Brachypteracias leptosomus; assembly: GCA_013401335.1. Taxonomy (NCBI): domain Eukaryota; kingdom Metazoa; phylum Chordata; class Aves; order Coraciiformes; family Brachypteraciidae; genus Brachypteracias; species Brachypteracias leptosomus. Next base: position 34,600 of record VYZX01014586.1, on the reverse strand, counting down.
GAAATCTCTGTCAATCAGGCCAGGTAGATGGTAGAGGATGGAGTGAGTTTGTTTTCAAAGTGCATTCATGATCTCAGGTGGAGGGTCCTTTGTAAAAGAGAATTATTGCTCTGAAGCCACTTGGAAGCTTATGGTTTTTGCAACGAAACACGTATTTTCCCTCTTTGTGTTTATTTACTGACAGAGTTTTTATGTTTGTCTTTAAAATGACATTTGGATCATCCTTTTTTGGTTTGAATTAATGGAGTTAAAACCACAATCAGCTGGCAACAAGGGCATCTTTCCTATTCAGGGCAAAGTATGAAGAGCCAAAAGCTGAGCAGTGCTTCTCATTGTCAGGGTGGTGACTGGGACACTGGCTGCAGACATCCAAAAGGTGATTTTCTTCACCCAAACTTGGCACGTAACTGAAGGGCTGCAGATGAGAATCTAATTGTTTTTCACCACCTCTATTGTTGGTGACAAGCAGAGGCATCTCCAGGAGGTGTTCAGACCTTGGGAGGATCTTTTCAGACCTTGGGAGGATCTTTTCTTTGACTGTGCAGGAACCCAGAGTGGTTGGGCCTTAATTGATTGAGGCTGAAATGATTAAGCTTCAGAGGAAGCAGCGTTGCTCCACATTATGGCTTTTTATTATACCTTAACAGAGGTATCGAGCAACTTCAGGCTTTGTAGTGATTTTGGGATAAAGCTAATCGATGTCATAGAAATAAGTGCAGGAATCTTTGATGTCTAGATGGAGCCACAAGGGAATGACACGGAACCCAATTACTGCCAAAAATGGAGCATATTACATATTTTGTTATGGTTTAACTACCTATTGAAAAAATACTTGTAATTAAGGTCTTGACATGAAAAAAAGTGCTGTTCTGCTAATTTTCCTGTGTCCCTCATGTAGGAGGAAACAAAACTGTAGCTTTTGGTCAAGGTTTAGCCTAGAAAGCTACTGTGGAAAGTTACAGAAGGTTGAAATTGTTGGTGTGAAGTGATCAGGATAGATTTTATATCACTGGTGGTGCTCTTCTCCACTTATCTAAAGTTTTGCCATGTGAAGAAAGGCAGCACAATGCCCTGGTGTGCCTCTCCAGCTGATCTCCAAGCTCCACGCTGCTTATCAGCCCGAATTGCTGAGGACTGCACAGGGTGAGGGGACAGCAGCTGCCTTCCCGTGATGTGATAGGGAATGATGGCTATGACACCAGGGAAGGAATATGTAAATAGTCCTATGATCCCCAAGGGATAATTGCTTTGTTGGAAAACAGTCTCACCAGGAAAGCATAGAAACATGACAAGTCTCATTGTGCTTTTGGGGCAGACGAGCAGCCCCAGATAAAGATCTGAGCTGGTTTGGGTGGTGTTGGGGTTTGATTTGGCAAATGAAGACAGAACGTGTTCCTCTCCTCCCATCATTCAGTGTGACACTGTGGGGTTTGAGTGAGAGGCATTCGTGTCTCTCTGACTGGACAGGGAGAGCTCTCAGCCCTACCCTCCAGCCACAGTCCAGAGTTAACAAGCTCCACGCTCCAGAGATAAACCCATCCTTAATCCTCCAGAGCCCACAGGACTGTAGCTCAACAAAGTGCACGGTCCCTTCTCACTGGGGTGGATAAAGCCACCCTGGTAAAATGAGAACTGACCCGTGCCTGTGCCCCAAAGTTTAAAAGGAATGGAGATCTAAGCTTCCCTTCGAGATTTTAAAAACAAGATAGAAATGAGATTGGCTGGTCAGTTTGTTTCATTGCTCTTTCATGCTCCCAGCCCCTGTGCCAGGGGCACCTCCTGATCACGCTGGGGAATTTGCTTATGAAAGAGCTGAATGAGAATGAAGTAAGGCAGCAACCTTTACAGGTGCAGATCTGGAGTTGAGGATAAACACCTCCAAGTTTGGATTTCCTGCCTTCCACTTACCGTAACTGTCTAATCTGGCTACCCATTCACCTTTCCTTTCATCCCAGGATGTCTAGTCTGATCTAACTGTCTGTCCTTTCATCCCCGCTATCTTCCTCTTGATCTGTGTTTTTTAGAGCTCATTCATCACACCTTACAAACTTCTAAAGCACCCACATAGGGCCACAAAGTTTCTCTTTACATTTTAGCCAAAGTGCTTGAAGGGAGGGAAGGCGCAGCCTGTGCTGAGAAACCTGGGGAGAGGAGCTGTTACTTCTTGTTTGAATCACACCTGAAAGCGCCTGGGTGAATGCACTGAGCAGAGCAGAGGATTGTTCACGTCCTTGAAGCTTTTATTCAAACCTTTGCCCACTGGAAATGGGCAGGTTCATTAATTCCATGGCTTTCCTGGCTGTGTTCACTCTTGTGTTGGGTAGGGGATGCAAGTACATGGGGCACCAGCGTGCTCCCAGTAGGATAACGGAAGACACTGGGGCAAAAGGGGATGCTCCAGAAGGGTCATTACATTCACAGACACATTTTTGGCCTGTCATTTTGTTTCCAGCCCGGGTGGCAGCTTGGTTTTGATTTCTAAAGAGGGGTGGAAAGCATAGAGAACATCTGAACGGGAATAAAAACCTGAATCTGGGACAAAAGTGGCTCTTTGAATATGGGACTGCATTAGGGCTCTTTATTTCAAGGTCTGAAACTAGGAAGGTCAGGGTGGAAACGGTCAGTGGAGATGAGAGAAATGAATCCTCTATCAGTGAAGGCTGTTGGGAGTGCCAGCAGTGCCTGGCTTGAAAGAGGTGCACTGATTTCTTAAGCAATTTCTAACTAGCAACCAGCTTCAGACAATGATTTAGAGACAAAATTAGCTTTACAGGGAACACCTCTTTTGGAAGGTCCCTCTCTCATTCTCCCTTGCTCATTCCTTCTGTTCTTTTCTTTCTTTCCCCCCCCCCCCAAAAGGCGAGGTTGTTACTTGGGAGCCCTTTTGAGGGGAGAGAACCATGGTGAGATTCTTGTGTTGGCATGGCTGATGTTAATGGGTAACACCGGGGCCAAAGGTCCTTTAAAGCTCCCACATCTGCAGCTTTGTACAGACCTCACCTCCGAAATGCCTCAAAGTGTGTAGCCAGGCAGGGCTTAATGTGTATTAGCAAGACAAAGGCCCGGGGAGGGGAGGAAAGGGGGATGAGTTTTAATTTACTGAAGATTTATTAGGCCTCATGAAATCGGCCTGAACCACCCATTTTCTATATCATCTGCCCACATCTAAAGGGGGCAGCTTTGTTGTGGGGAGATGGTCGTTGAGAATTATCCCGCAACAAATCTCAGCAGCATGAAAGGGACAGAGACAGGAGCAGGACCAGGAGGAGGGTTCACACTCTCCACAGAGAGCCCAAAATCTGGAAATATGGAAATGTGGGAATGCCATTCAAGATGGATCCTGCCTTCCCTTGACTTTTTTTGTTTGTGGGGTGCATGTTCTCTTTGCTAAGCCTTGCTTGCTCAAGTAGATGAGTGAGATATCATGAGGGCAGAGAGAGGGAGGAGGAGATGCCAAGGTGTGGACATCACTTGAGGTTTTGGAGTGGAAGGGATCTGTTTTGGAGAAGGGTTCATGAGTCATTGTTCATACAGAGACCATATCCTTTTCTTTTCAAGTAGCTGCCATGTGTCTCCAAACCTAAGCTTGTAAGTAGGGCTTTAATGTGGCCCACAGAGCTTTAGAGAATGGCCCATCTTGATGTCTCCAGGCAGTAGCCTGACTATGAGTTTTGCAGTGCTGAGATTCCTCCAAAGGCCTCTAGGAAAAGGATGATTAATCACACCTGGCACCTTTCCTTCTCATGTCCTGGTCTCACCATAGTAGTAGATTTGATTATTTAATTTCTGCCATCAACCTGCTGTGGAAAGAGCACTTGCAATGTTTCCATGACACCCAGTGATGTGAAACGTCACCTCCAAGCTGACTGAGGGGGTTTGGGGAATACAGTTACAGGAATCATCTGGTGAGGGATCACCAGAGCTCCACGGGAGCCTTGGGATAATGGGAGCAAGAACAGGGGTTCATTAACCAGCTCCAACCTGGAGGTCAGCCTGTTGGTGTCTCCAGGAGAGAAGGTACTGTCTTTGAGCATGAGACTGACCAAGACCCCATCAGTATTTCTCCTTGATCATAACATCAGCAGAGAGATGACCATGGATGGTGAACTGTGTGCATTTATCACAATGTAAAGGACGTTACAGGAAGGCCACTGTGGGAAGTTAAGCAAAGCATAAGGTTTGAGAGCAGGCAGCAGGATCTTGAACCAATATAAAAGGAAGGCTGCTCAAAGCCAACAGACTATGGTGGGATGCAAACACCCTATTTCCTGATGGTGGGCAATTAGATATCTGATTTATGCATCCAGTTATAGATATATACGATATATATCATAGTCTGGAGAAGAGAAGGCTCTGAGGGGACCTTCTTGTGGCCTTCCAGCATCTGAAGGGGGCTACAAGAAAGCTGGGGAGGGACTTTTTAGGCTGTTGGGTAGTGGTAGGACTGGGGGAAATGGCTCAAAACTAGAGGTGGGGAGATTCAGATGAGATGTTAGGAAGAAGTTCTTGCCCATGAGGGTGGGGAGACACTGGCCCAGGTTGGCCAGAGAGGTGCTGGAAGCCCCATCCCTGGACATTTTGCAGGCCAGGCTGGCTGGGGCTGTGAGCAACTGGTGTAGTGGGAGGTGTCCCTGCCCATGGCAGGGGGGTTGGAACTAGATGCTCTTTGAGGTCCCTTCCAGCCCTGACAATTCTATATATATAAGTAAATGGGTGGCCCAATTTTTAATCCTTGTCCAATACCCATATTCTCCTTTCCTACAGTGTCTAAGCCAAGTTAGAGGAGAGCCACCCAATCTAGATGTCCACGTTTCTGAGCATCACAGTTTAATGGTTTTCCTCTTTTAGAGCAGGTAGCCATGGGAAGTGTTCCCTCCTCCAGACAGTTATCCCTAGCATGGTGATTTTTTTAGGATGAAGAGAATATAGCAGAGAGGATTTGAGAGGAGGAAGGAGGTAAAGGAAAAAACCTGATATAATCTTCAGAAATGAGATGTGCTCCCATCCCTGGGGCAGTAAGTGCTGCAGGGAAGATCAGGCTGCCAGTGAAAAAGCCTCAGTGCTGCAGTCAGAGGAAAGAGTGAAGCATTTTTGGCACAAAACGGGAGGGAATAGTCCTCTTACTGACAAGGCATGAACAGGATGCCCTGAAAAATCTTTGCTTTGTTCAATTTATAGGGCAGTGCAGAGGGCAGACTGGAGAGAAGCCTATAGATAGAGCATAGATGCACTCGTAGGCACCCCCCCCCTGTTCAGTGTCCCTAATTAGCCCCATGAGAAGGTCATTGGAGGGTACAAAGGGACCTGGTTCTTGCAGGCAGTGGCTGCGCCGTGTGGCAGAAGGACAGAGTGATTGCATGAGGTCTTTCTGTGCTTACAGTAGTGGATGTGGAGGAGATCTGGGCAGGGACCACCCCTGAAAGGTTGGATTTATGTGCTTCACTGGCCCAAGGGTGTCCCAGGGCAGATGAAGATGTGGAGAGACTTCAGGGAGAGATGGGAAGTAAAACTTTCTGTGGTGGGAGAGAAAGGAAGGAGAAGGGAAGAGGGGTTGTCTGAACTCAGCAGTGGGATGGGATGTTCTCTGTGCTCTCATCTTCACCTGGCTCTGTGGGCTGATAAAAATCACACCAGCATCCACCTCCTTTTAATGCATTGGCTTCCTGGCACGAAGGGATGCTCAGCAGCTCCTACAGAGGAGGGCATCACAACCTCCTCTGTCACTGGCCAAAGCAGCCAGCCCTCCTTCCTTGCTGAGCCACTTCCATCCATCCTTCTCTTGCCTTGCAGGCTTGGCCCTGTGGTGCCTCATCTCTGTGGCTTTCATCCCACCAATCCAGATGGGATATTTTTTTTAATGGAGAAATAAAGGAGAACCAGGAGCTAGAAGGATAAGAAGTGCCTTTTGGTGTCCCCAGGTGAAATACCTTTCTGATACTGGCCCTCATGGTGATGGCAGTTGGGAAGTGAATCCTGCTCTCCTGCAGTGCCAGAAACACTTTAAACCTGCCCCTTATGTCAGGGATAAAATGCAGGTGGAAGAAGGGGAAGTCCAGAGGTTGGTAGCAGTGGGTGTTTGTATCAGACTGACTGGGTGCCACAGCAGCAGGTGCCAGCAAGAGGGTGACTCGTGGGTCTGATCCTGTCTTGAAGGACCCAGATGTGGGTCTGGGGCTGTCCCACAGATGATGTGCTCTGGTTGGCTGGTGTCAGGTGTAGGTGTGTGCTTAAGAGACTGTTCCCTCCTCTTCAGGGTCCAGCTGCAGTAAGTGGATCCTGCAGCAGATCCAGTGGTTGTTTCATCTCTCTGTTATAACTTGTATAAATACTTCTGCCTCACTTGAGTAATGGGTCATGTTATCTCCTGAAACTATTTATGTCTTCCTGCTCCAGAGGGTAGGAAAGTGCTGTGCCTTGACTACCAGCCAGGTCATTCTTCTGGGAAAAGATTTCCCAAGTGAACCTGGAGTCAGGCTTGGGCCATTTCTGTATCTGGAGGTTCCTCATGGTGCCTCTGATCTTTGTGACGTCCTTCCCTGGGCGTGCAGAGCCAGTGCCAACAGTGTGGCACAACAGGCCCTGCATCTTCTGTGCCTCCCTGCAGGACATGAGCTGTGAAGGGCAATGGGGATTTGATTCCCCAGAGCAAGTGCTTGTAACCCTGAAGGTAAAGAAAACATTTGGGAAACTGCTCATTCCTTGGTCGAGTGTCAGGCAGGCAAGTTGTTGGAACCCCAGGATTTGTCACCTAGCAGTGACATTTAAATGGAAATCAAATAAAGTTCTCAATTGATTAAAAAGCTGTTACCCAAGGTAATTTTGCAGCAGCTCCTGTCACAGCCTCGTGGATTTGACAGGAGAGATGTTCACGGGTGTTTTTAAAGGATCTTCTCTTAGAAGAAGGGTTGTATGGGGATGGCAGCAGGAAACATCAAACTCAAGGTCCCTGTGGAGGTGTGTGCATCTCTTCTTGGTTTGGGTCCTGGGACCTCAACTCCCTCCTCTGCAAAGGAGTCAGGACCCTGGGAAGGAGTCAGGACCCTGCTCCATTTAGGATGGGGCACCGTGGGTGGACATTGTCCCTCTGCAGAGCCAGGTGGCATTATGGACAAACAAAAGAGTATTTAAAAATAGGACATTTACAGGGGTGTTGCAGGTGTTTGGGTGGCAGACACAATACACAGGTCTAGAATCACTCCCACGAATCTTCTTCTCAGCTGCACTTTGTGAAGTTAGTTCTAATACCTAATTACATCCTTATGGGATGTGTCACAACAAAAGTGTCAGGGACCTCCCCTGTGCTGCTGGTTTTCTGCAGAAATGCTCTTTGCCATGTGATCAGCTGGGGCTCCACAGCTAAGGGCCTGGTATTGATGCTTTCCAAGCCAGCTCCCTGGGAGCTGCTTGGGCTTGTCAAAGGGTTAAGGTTTGTCCCATTGACACAAAAATGCTATTCTTGAAAAACCCTGCCTGAACCATTGAACCCCTTTGGAGTTGGAAAGCTGTTCATCCACCCTCGGGAGGAGAGATGAATGGTGAACAGAACAGTTACAGTCCCTGGTCAGGCTGAGCAAACATGTAACTTTTGGAAGGCAGTCAAAGGAAGCTGAAAAGCCATCTTAGATACGGAGCTGAGCATGAGTCACCCGGGGAAGTCAAAATAGACTGCTCAAGTACTTCACTTCAAAGCCCTCAACACCATCAACTCTCAAGCATCCCCGGAATGTCAGTGCTCTTCAAAGGAGGCAGGGAGGGATCTGTGTGTCCAGCAGTCAGCTCCTTTGTAAGGAGGAGGTGGAACAAAGCCCTTTGCAGGACATTCAGTGTGTGCTCCCTCCTGGGAGGCTGGTGGGCACTGGTTACCCCACTGCACTCTATTGGCCAAGTCCTGAGCTCCATCTCACGCCGTGTTTACACCAGAGTCCTGCTCCACTTCAGATTCACTTGGTTGGGAGGGGAGTAACTCTCACCAGGCACTGCAGAGAGATAGACATCCAGCTTTTCCATGCACCTGGCCAAATTCCTGTTGCTGCCAGCAGATCTCAGCAGGTGTGATGGAATAAGCCCAGCTTGCAGGTTGGTGGTGGCTGCTCCCTATCCCAGGGTGACCTCCCCAGGGTGCTCCCCGCTGGCACTGGGTGCCAGTGCAGGGCTCTGCAGCCTGCCAGCCCCACTGGGAGTTCATGGTGATCTCACCCAGAGAGCAAAGCTGAAAATCACTATCTGATTTTGTCAAGTGTTGCAAATGCACCTCATCATTCTGATGGGGAAATGTCTCTTTTTAAAAATTCCGTGTTGTCTGCAGGAGTACTTCAATTCTACTTATAGTTCTCTATTATTTATTATTATTATTTTATCAGAGAAGAGTGAAGTGAGAGATCTCCTGCTGCTTTGGTAGGCAGCTCTTAGCAGAACCTGCAATCATCAACATCCTTTTAGGTGACCAGTCCAGAAGCAGCAAACTTCTTTTCCTGCAGATCTTTTCCTCTGATCTTGTATTTGGTTTTTGCATAATAATTTAATCTCAACTCTATTGTGAATGAAAAAGTAAAACCTGAGCACATCAAAGAATCGAGTTAAGAGGAAAAGACTCTATTTTTGTATTTATTTTCCTGAAGGAGGACAACAGGAGTCCTGCCATTTCTCCCACTGGTAGGGCTGGGATAGGTTAGTAAATGAATAGAGGAAAATTAATAAAATGGCAGAGCTGAGTTAAAGCAAAGAGGGCTACAACACAATGAAACAGAAACTGGAGAGGGAATTTGAAGTGTGAGAGGCTGAATGCAATTGCTTGAGTTGGAACCCGACCAGTGTCCTGGGGCTAACACCTCTGCCCCGTGAAAAGTGCTATAGGAACTTTAATATTTAAAATAGTCAGGATTTTGGGTTAGTGCCTTGTCCAAGAAATGGATTTTTAAAATAAATGTTGCTGCTGCTGAGGATTCTCACATGGAGGAGAATGTGTGGGCAGGCCAGATTTGGCTGAAGTGAAATATAAATATAACATTTATTATTATATCTATTTTATGTATCTATTATTACTTAGTTGCCAGAGTCTACTTTTCCTAAGTGACTTAGATGCTTAGGCCCAGATCCAATCCTATGCTTTGGGTTCTAGCAGGAGACAGGAGCTCAGACTGACATTGCACACATGGGCTTTGTTGGATTTGGGCACCAAAGCCCAGATTTCAATGTCAGTCTATGAGATATAAGCTGTTAAGTCACTCACCACCTTTGAAAGTTTTACCTAGGCTTGTGGGAAATAGAGTTTCCAAGCAATTTAGCACTTGGAAGCAAGGAAAGTCAGAGCAGCTCAGTGTTATTGGTGAGCCCAGGCTCTTTTTCCAAGCTGCGTTTCTAGCTCAATGCAATCCAGTTGTCCTTGGCTGGGGGTGGAGGTGGCAGGGGGGGGGAAGCTGACCTGCCCTGTCTCTGTGCAGGTGCAATGGGTAACACCTCATGTAGCCATGTGCTAAAGATTTTTACTGCATTGGAGCCAAGTGCATGACCCTGGCAGGACGGTGCTATAAGATGACCTTAATTACTCCTCCCTTCCCCTCTTGGTGTCCAGAAGGCAGCTGAGCTGTAGAATGTCACAATGTCTTCTGCCTTGACATCCATGCCAATCTGTATGAAGAGTGTTATCCCAAACATCATAGAATCATAGAATGGTTTGGGTTGGAAGGGACCTCCAAAGGTCATCTTGTCCAACACCCTACAAGAAGCAGGGACATCTCTAACTAGAGCAGGTTGCTCAGAGCCCCATCAAGCCTGACCTTGAATGTCTCCAGGGATGGGGCCTCCACCACCTCTCTGGGCAACCTGTTCCAGTGATCAGTCACTCTCACATTAAAGAACTTTTTTCCTAATGTCCAACCTAAATCTACCCTTTTCTAGCTTAAAACCATTACCCCTCATCCTATCACTACAAACCCTCGTGAACAGATCTTCCCCTGCCTTCCTATAGGCCACTTTCAGGTATTGGAAGGTCTCTATAAGGTCTCCCCAGAGCCTTCTCTTCTCCAGGCTCAACAACCCCAACTCTCTCAGCCTGTCTTCATAGGAGATGTGCTCCAGCTCTCCAGCTGCTTTAAGTAAAGCCAGAATTTTAGGGCTCTGCTGGACCTGCCACTTGCAAATGGCAGAGGAAGAACCATCTGTGGAGTGTGTGTCAGGGGGAACATGGATCTGTGCTGTGCCTGCTCCGGGTGGGTGCACCCACTCTCTGAGCTGATGGGACTAAGGCACCTGCCCTTGGCCATGGAGAAGTTTTCCATGATAAGACCTTGACGTTGTTCATAGTGGAGTGGGTGTAATTAATGGGTGCTGTGCACATGGTGCTGCCACCCTGCCTGCCTCACAGGGGAGATTTACTGTATCTGGAGAGAAGCCCAAACTCAAAAGCCTGTAATTGTTTTAATGGCAAATTAAAGCAATGTAGGATGATGCTGTGTTAGGGCCTCTTATGTAAATGCCATGGGCAGCAATGCAGGAAGAGCTGAGATATCACTACCCAAGGTGGCCCTGGAGCTGTGCTTTCAGATGACTCATTAGTCACATCTAAGGACAACAACAGGAGAAACATATTTTAGGGTTGAACAAGCATTACCCATCTTCCTTGACCTCCAACTATCTGGTCAGCTGAGAGATTGGTGCTAGATGGTGGAATTTGTTGTCTGCACCATGTTGGAGCTACTAAAACTGGGTCTGTGAATAACATCAGGATTTGATCTAGGTTTTTTCTGAAGTCCGTGGGAGCTGTGTGTGCTCAGCCCTTTCTTAGCAGAGCCCATTGCTTTTGTTCCTAAAGATGAATTTAGATGCTTTCATTTATGTCAGCAAATCTGAAAATACAGCACTCTGTATTATAAGGACCCTTCACAGAAGGATTAGGATATGTGTTATCAAACAACGCTCAAGGATCTGGTGTAGAAGTGGCCTGGTAGAGACAGATAATGGTTGAACTCAATGATCTTAAAGGTCCTTTCCAACCACAGTGGTTCTGTGACCCCTTCATGCAGCAGTTCTTTGTTGAAGGCCCAGCATTTCCATGAGCTGTGCAGTGAGGGCAGGTCTCCAGCTCCACATCCCAGCCTGGGCTGTTCTGCCCTAGCTGCAGAGGAGCCAGGACAACGTGCAGGTCTCTGCGTCCCCTGCCATGAGCACGTGCAGGGTGGAGAAATCAGGGCTGATGGAAGCTGCTTTGATGTGCATCAGTTGCTGAGCAGGGCACCACCTGCAGACCCTTCTGGCAGGGGAAGGGCTGATACAGCAGTGGTGAGGGGAGTGCAGGATCAGAGAAGTTCATGTTGGAGAGAAGGGTTTTCATTCAACAGGCTGAGAGAGTTGGGGTTGTTCAGCCTGGAGAAGAGAAGGCTCTGAGGGGACCTTAGAGTGACCTTCCAAAACCTGAAAGGGATCTATAGGAAGTCCTATGGTGGTGCACCACTGAGCTGCTCCAGGCTAGCCACGGGCTGGAGAGGACCCTGAGCTCAGGACAAGGCAGCCACTGCTGAGCAGGGCACTTGCAAACACTCCAGAGGCACGGAGTAGAAAGGAGAGCGTTTGCTTTGATCTATCAGCTTTTATCATTTGTAAACATCTATTAATTGGCTGTGTCAGGCCCAGATCCTTATCGTCTCCTGGTCTAATTTCCCCTGTTCGATACATTTCCTCCACTATAAAAATACCCATCACCCACCCCTGTCAGCACAGATTAAATCTAACGCTCTTTCTTTCAGCTCCTCTCCCCAGTGAGGCTGTAAAGCTGTCAGCTCCACGCTTGACAAGAGCCAGGCTGCCCTCCTTCCCTTTGTCTCCTCAAGGAGGAAAATATTTAGGTGTCACTGACTAGATGGCCACAGTGGAAGTCAACAGATCTTGACCCATCCATTGATCTGAGCCATGAGAGGAGAGAGGAGTTTCCACTGCCAGCAGCTGGGATGTTCCTGGTGGCCAGGACCTGGGTGCAACTTTGGGGTGCACCAATCCCCATTGCCACCTCCCTGGCTCCCAAGAGTGCTGGCACTCAACCCCTCAGGGTCTCCATGAGGACACTTGTCCCGTGGAGTCCCACATCTGCTGACATACATGTGACATCTAGATAGCTTCCCAAGCAGCAAGGTCCTGGCTCCTTGGGTAAGAGGTTGATAAAGGGTGTGATGTTGGGTCTCTTCAAAGGAGATGTGCCCCCAGTCCATGTCTCCAAAGTAAAGCTGAAGGGTGGAATGTTTTCCAAACCTGCAGGCTGAGTGTTAACATAATGTCCTGTCCCTGGGTTTCTATAAAGAGCAGAGGAGGTGGCTGCAGATGGCACATGTCTGCAGGCAAAGAGGTGATGCAAGATCCCTGAAATCCCCTCTCGCATGTGCCCTGCACAGGGACTTCTCTCAGCAGTGCTCTGCTGAGCTCCCAGAGGTGATGTCTGAGCATCCCTGCAGGCAACCAGGAGGCTGAACACTCAGCTCCCTGCTGAGTCAGCAAAACAGGCGAGGGGGACAGGAGGAAAAACTTCCCAACAAAAGCAGAGCAGGGCTGTGCATCAGCTGCAGCATAGCAGGAGGCAACCAGAGAAGAAAACAGCTCCTTGGAGCAGAGTCTGAGCCCAGTGGAAGCAAGCAGCCCCTGGAACACAATGTGGAGGACTAAGATGGGCAGCAAGAGGGTGTTGGGAGATGCTGAGCTGCAGCAGCTTATCATCAGCCCGTTGCAATCAGGAGGCAGAGTCATTTTGCCTAATCCCCTTTGACTGCTGGCTCAGGCAGGTTATAGGTAGTCAATGCAAGGGCTTAAAAAAAAAATCTCCTCCTGCCCATCCACACTTTCCTTAGGCAGGTGCTGCTGTTGAAGCATGGTGGTGATCACACGTTATCTCCTGTGCTCCATGAGCTGGAGGCACTCACAGCACTGCTCACAGCAGCTCAGCTGGCACCTTCACTGCTTGCTAAGACCCCACAGCCCAACGTGTGTCTGAGCCCCAAGTGTCTGCCTTTGAGATAACAAGTGTTTGAGGATGGGCCAAAGAAAGATCCCAAGTGGAGCAGGGCAGAGCTGATGTAGCTCCAGCCACAGATCACTGCAGAGCTGATCCTGCTGCTGTGCAACGCAGGACATCAGGCCAAGAGGACTTACAATGCATTTAATGTGCATGTTAGCACTCCATTAAATATTGACTATGCTTAAATAAATGATGCAGCCAACTTTCAAGGAAGAAAGTGCTTATTTTGTCAACACAAAATATCCCTCTGTGCCTTTCTCCTCGTTAGTGGGTCTGTGGCCAGAAAGTTCCCTGAACGAGGCCTTTGTAGCTGGTTTCACATAACGTCACTAGTCCGAAGGAGGCTCAGTCAGAGCTGAAAACTTGGGGCTGGCCTTAAAAAGCAAAGTGTTTTAACCTGAGAATGCCAGGAAGATAACTTCAAAGCTTCCTTTCAAAGCAGCTTGCGAAGAAGGAATTTTTCAAACCCAACTCTTTCCCACAAAGTGTTTTAACATAAATGAAGCTGCTTTTGGACAGAGATAGCCTTCATCTGAAAAATCCCAGAAGCATCTCAAATGTTCCTAATTCAGCCCATCACAATGTCACCTGTGTCCTCCAGCTGTCCTCAGCGACACACACAAAGTCTTGGTGGACTTTGTGTAGGGTATGTGCTAATTTGGGGGCTTAGCAAGTAAACCCATTAAAAAAGGTGGGCTAAAAGTCTGCATTCACCTAAACTTAGGAGCTAAACTAAAAGATGTCAGTTGGCAGAGGATGATCAGAGGGCTGGAGCACCTTTCCTATGAGGATAGACTGAGAGAGTTGGGGTTGTTCAGTCTGGAGAAGAGAAGGCTCCGAGGGGACCTTCTTGTGGCCTTCCAGGATCTGAAGGGGGCTACAGGAAAGCTGGGGAGGGACTTTTGAGGCTGTCGGGTAGTGGTAGGACTGGGGGGAATGGCTCAAAACTAGAGGTGGGGAGATTGAGATGAGACGTTAGGAAGAAGTTGTTGCCCAGGAGGGTGGGGAGACACTGGCACAGGTTGCCCAGAGAGGTGCTGGAAGCCCCATCCCTGGAAATTTTGAAGACCAGGCTGGCTGGGGCTGTGAGTAACCTGGTCTAGTGGGAGGTGTCCCTGCCCATGGCAGGGGGGTTGGAACGTGATGATCTTTAAGGTCTCTTCCAACTCCAACCATTCTGTGAAGGTTAAATTTATTTGGTTGAATCAAGATAGAGCTTTTGCTTTTGCCATGTTGAGAGGGACAATCACCACATACACTAGACATCTGTTTGGATGTCCTTCAGGTGAGGCTCCAAGCTGGGTCAGGGCTGTGGGACAGGCTGTACAACCTTTGCTGCCTTTCTTTGTCCTTTCTGCTCCACCATTGATTTCCTCAGGCTCCCTCTCACCACCTCCCTTTACATTTGTTTTCACAACACCTTACAAATAGCTGGTTTTAATAATGTATCGTTGGAGGCTCTTTTATATGCTTTTGGTGCATCAATTATTGAAGGGCAGTACTGGTGTTCTCTGTTAATAATGGGTTTTTTTGTTTGTTTATTTCTGTCAGTTAAATTTTTCATGGGAATGTGGTTGTGGAGGGAGGTATTTGCCCGGGCTGCTACGGGACATGCAACTCTTCAGAGGACGTTCACCAGTGACCTGAGTGCATCACTGTTAGCACTGAGCTCAGCCTCCATGGGCTGGGCAGGCTTTGATGTCATAGAATGTTATGGATTGGAAGGGACCTCTAGAGGCCATCTAGTCCAACCCCCCTACACGAAGCAGAGACATCTCTAACTAGGGCAGGTTGCTCAGAGCCCCATCAAGCCTGACCTTGAATGTCTCCAGGGATGGAGCCTCCACCACCTCTCTGGGCAACCTGTTCCAGTGATCAACCACCCTCATATTAAAGAACTTTTTCCTAATGTCCAACCTAAATCTACCCTTTTCTAGCTTAAAACCATTACCCCTCATCCTGTCACTACAAACCCTCGTGAACAGATCTTCCCCTGCCTTCCTATAGGCCACTTTCAGGTATTGGAAGGTCTCTATAAGGTCTCCCCAGAGCCTTCTCTTCTCCAGGCTCAACAACCCCAACTCTCTCAGCCTGTGTTCCAGCCCTTGAATCATTTTGGTGGCCCTCCTCTGGACACGCTCCATCAGGTCCATGTCCTTATTGTGTTGGGGGCTCCAGAGCTGGATGCAGAGCTCCAGGTGAGGTCTCCCCAGGGCAGAGCAGAGGGACAGAATCACCTCTCTCCATCTGCTGGCCCCCTGTGTGTGTGAGGCAGGTTGGAGCTGGGTGGCAGGGGTTTGGAGCAGGTTGTCCCCAGCTGCTGCTGCACAAGCGAAGTGCTGCCCGAGCATCCTGCCAGCCCTGCTCGTGGCCACGGCCAATTGAGATGTTCAAATTGATGTTGACAGAGAGAGCTCAGTGTGATGCTCAGCACTGCTGTCCCTGGGCCAGGGAGCACTACGGGGACCTGCCAGCCCAGATGAACCTGCCTTTGGATTTTTTTCTAGGGCACTAGCAGCCATCGCTGGGCATTTTCCCCATGAATGTTTCCATTCTTTCAAAACCAATTGGCTTGGGTTTTGTTTTGAAAAGTACCAGGCTAGAAAATGCCCATCTGTCTCAAATGGTTACCTTCACTTTGCAGAGGCCAGTGGTGCTCTCAGGGCTGCTGGTGTCTGTGTGACTGGGGAAAATGCTGGCATTAAGATCATAGGATAATTCAGGCTAAGAGGGATCTTAGAAGATCTCTGGTGCAACATCTGCTCTAAGCAGGGACAGCTCTGAGGTCAAATCAGATTACTGAGGGCTTTATCCAGTCTAGTCTTTAAAATCTCTGAGGATGGAGATCGAGCAGCATCTGCCCAGGAGACACTGACTTTCCATCACTCCCAACTGGAGCCAAATTCTAACTGGCAACCTGGAGTTAAAGGTTATTTATCCCATTAACAACCTCTGGATCAGGCCCTCCTACAGAGAGAGATTTCTTTAATTGAGTTTTACCTCATTTTGAGACTTCACCACCATCTACTATTCAGGCAACACCCTGAAGGCTCAGCCAGCATCTCTCTAACTTCAAGAGCTGGCAGTGATTCAATAGATGGATGTGTTAAAAGCCTGTCACTGTTATGTCTTATCCTTTACTCTAACAGTTACAACACAGAGTGGGGAAAAACACAAACAGGACCATGCAGGTGGGTGAGCTGGAACCCACTGGTGCTTCAGCACAGGCCCATGCCAGACTCATTTTAGCAACAAAACTGTTGTAAGGATTTCCTGCAGCCATATCATGTAACTGTGGGGTTCAGAGGGGAGCACTGGGTGGATTCTGGGCTAAAACAATCTAAGAATAGAGTTGGTTTTAACTCAGATCCCAGAACTGCTGCCTTGGTGAAAGCCCCACGTTCCTCCCTTGTCTTTGGGGAGCACCCAGCAATGCTGGGGTCAGAGTTCTACCACAGCCAAGGCAGATGTGGGGTTTTCCTTGTGGATTTTTTCATGGAGCAGCAGGTTGAAGTAAGAAACATGAGTGAGTCTAGGGTTTACCATAACCTGAGGCTGCCTATAAACCCACAGCTGTTCCCTGGGCTTCACTCAGTGTTCGTTACCTGGTGTGTTTGCTGACATGTTTGGGTCTTTACAAATACCCTTGCAGTCCAAGATGGAAGATCCTTTGTTTTTTCCACCCTCTTGCCATGTTGTCTGGTCTCCTCAAGCCACTCTGGCTGTTGGGGTTCCCCATCAACTTTCAGCTAATTGTGTATCTCTGGTGTCCAGAGTGAAAGCTGCTGGCTTGAGTGGGAGATGGGACCAGGTCTTCCCTTTTGCTTCCCTGGGTAGCAGGTATTTTTGTGTAATGAATGTTTTTATGGCCCATTCTTACATCGGAATAATAATGGTAACATGCTGCAAAGACCCCACGGGGGAGGGAATGTTCCATTAGATCAGGAGGGCCACATGGTGGAGGTTCTAGTCTGGGCTGAGCTGGTACAGGATTGTAGGTAAACCTCCTCTCTCTCACTTCTCCCCCTGCCTTTGGTTTCCAGGGACATCTCTGCAGATGGAGAATGCGTTTTACAGCGTGGCTGTAGATTAAAAAGGAGTTGGCATTGCTCTGTGAGTAAGACTGAGGCTTGGTATCTCAAGGCAAGCTCAGCACAGGGCTTTTGGGGCAGCTGTGGGTTGGTCCCACTCCTTTTCTCTTTGGGAGGTGGAAGGAGCATTAAACATGCTCTGAATTCGGTTGTACCCTGAGGTTATGCTTCCTTCTCTTTTAAAACTGGAGAGGAAATTGGTTCACATTTTTGGCTTGTAATGCAATGGCAACCTGACTGACACCTTGGCTCTTTTCCTCTATTGGTATTATTATTATTGTTTTCCTCTCCTCTATGGTCAGCACTGCCCAGATCCTAATGAGAAGAGGCCAGGGGAACCAGCTGAGTGCACCTCCCACTTCCTTTAATAAAAAGCTGCTGTTAGAGGAGGGTTGGTGGAGCAAGTTTAACCTAATCCACACTCCCTCGTGGTTTCATACTGCTGAGAATGAGAGATGAACCTTCCCGTGCTGTTAATCTGGTCACAATAAGTCGGGGGAGCTGCTGTAGTTTATAGAGAGCACAGCCACAGCTGGACAGATGTTTGACTGCACGAGACACCTTATTAGAATACCAGGCTTGGCATCAGCCTCATGTTTTTTATTCTGGTGAGTTCAGCAAGCCCTAAAAGTTAGATGGAGCAGCTGATCATTTTATTGCTGACATATCAGGCTCTGGCATTTGGTGGCATGGGTTGCCAGCCAGCTGGAATAGTACTGGTTTGGATTTGGTGGCTTTTTTGAGAGCATCTCCAAATGACTTGGTGCCTGCGTGGAGGGGAAGTGGTTTCACCATTAGGTAAATGTGCCCATTTTGGAGGCCGAGCACAGAGGTAGAAATGGCTCCACAATCATGGGGAGATGTGGAAAGGGAAGAGAAAGAGGAAGGAACACAGCTCAGCTCCTGAATTTTCCCTTCCAATTTACCCTGTGACTTCAGGTGAATTGTTTAATGCTTCTGTGCCTCAGTTTCCCCCCTGTGAAATGCAGCACTCCTCTCCTACAGCTCCAGCATGACAGGAGGAGAAGCCCATGCTCTTCAAGCTGCTCCTCACCTTTGTGTTACAGGCCATATAAAGAGATATTTCTCCTCCTCTCCCTGAGAGATGGTCCTTGCTCTCCCATGGAAAGGCACAGAGGATTCCTTATCATATGCCTGCAAGACCCAATTAAGAGCTACCCTCTCTCTGCCTCGTTTGCCTGATGCTGTGGCAGGTCCCAGCCCGTGACTACAACTCCAATAATCCCAGACACCAGAAATGATTAATATTGATCAGCATCTGCAGCACTCTGCAAGGCAGCAGAGCAGGGGCGATGGGAGCCCTGAGTGCTTTCTGCTCCCCGCGGGTGACCCAGGACTAATGGGCTCCTTGGTGTCACGCCAGCCCAGGGATTCAGAGCTGGAAATTTCCCCACGACAGTGTTCAGAGAGGCGTGGGGAGGAGAAGGCAGTGTCAGCATAGCCCATCCTCCTGCTCAGCAAACCACACCAGGGTGAAAGGGAGGAAATGTAATTAAGGAACCCCCACAGGTTTTATTTTTATAGAACTTTTTCCCTGCCATGGATTTCTGCAGGTGTTGGCTGGTTTCACCCTTCCGGCCCCCTCCTCCATGCTGCCCATCTGTGCTGTGGGGCATGGACCCAGCTCTGCTCCACCTTTCACCCAGGGGAGTGAGGGATGTTATTGGACATGGATGCTCTATGGGTTCCCCATGGCCACAGCCTCCAGCCATGCCAGCAGAGCCCTGAGCATCCCTCCCCACCCCAGCACTCCCCTCATCCCCTGCCATGCAAGACTCTGCAGGCTTCAGCAGGTTTCGGGTCAGTTCCTGTGTGCAGGTCACTCCTGGGTATCTAAATAGCTCCATTAATTGTGCATATGACTAAAAGATTGATGGATGAGAAAGGACAACTCTCCCCCTGCCCCAATTAGGAGTTCACCAAAGAGGGGCTGTAGCCCTCAGGACACTGCAATGGGCTTGGTCAGGGGAGGCTATCTGCATACCTCTTGGACAGGGAGGTAATGGAGTGAAATTATCAGTCAATATTTAAATACAGACAAGATCTAAGCTCTTTCTGAATTGGGAGCTGGCCCATTGTGGCAATGACGCCCCGCGCCCTGGATCCCTCATTTTTTATCATGCTACATTACCCACAGGGCTTTCGCATTCCCACACCACTTGACCTCTTGACTCTGTTATCTCCATCTTGGAGCAAACAAGAAACATTTTATTCCCACCAGCAAACTGTCATTCACATCAGCAGCTTCTGCTCTCAGTCCTCAGCTCGTTTCTCTCCATCCTCTCACCTGCCCCACTGGGAGCTCTGTCTTCCCGAGGTGGAAAATACAGGCAGAATAAATCCTCTCTAAATGCTTTTGGGCCACTTACTCCTCCTTAAAGTGGCAGGGCACGTTTGTGGCAATTTCTTTTTCCACCCCTCTCCGTCCCCAGTGATTTATTCTTTTCTCTTCCTGGGTGTCTTTCAATCAGTCATAAAGATAAATAGAAGGGTCTGACTGAACAAATCACCTGGTAACTGTCAGATCAGTCAGGGGTGGTAATTGCAATTAAGATAACTCCCAAGTAACCTGCTTTGCTCTAGTGCTTCCCTCTATGGTGGGGCTGTGTTTGGAGATACCAAGCTTAACCCAAAGGGCAAGTCTTTTAGTACTAGTTACTTTAATCCATAGAATAGAATCATAGAATGGTTTGGGTTGTAAAGGACCTCTAGAGGTCATCTAGTCCAACCCCCCTACAAGAAGCAGGGACATCTCTACCTAGGTCAGCTTGCTCAGAGCCCCATCAAGCCTGACCTTGAATGTCTCCAGGGATGGGGCCTCCACCACCTCTCTGGGCAACCTGTTCCAGTGATCACCACCCTCATAGTAAAGAACTTTTTCCTAATGTCCAAATCCATCCTGTGTAGTTCTGTCATTTACTCATACCCTGATTTTAGTAAATAACTGGGCACCTTAAGCACATTAAACAATCCTACAGGTAGATTAGAGTTGAATTTTGCAGTGAGGGTTTTGGGAAGATGTCAGTTGACATGATGGATTCCAAGGCAGCAGCAGCAGCTGAGCTTTGCTGGGGTACAAACAGCTGTGTCCCAAGGTGAGGTGTTAGGTTCTTGTGGAGAACCTGCTTTTTGCAGGTGTTACATGCATACCCCCATGCACCCACACCACTACCCCTGCAAACAGGGCAGTGCTGCAGTTCCTGGACTTGAGGAGATTCCTAGGACAAGGCTCTGGACCACAGCACCCGACTGCTCTGGTCGCCTTTGGTTTTTCTTTTCTTGGTGTTCAATGTAGAGTTTGATTGTCCCTCTGTTTAGGGCCTTGCTGTCAGAGGGGTGGCACTGGGACCTTGGCACAGGCTGTGCAGGAAGGAATTTCATTTGTCTTCAGCTAGACACAGCAGATCTGTGATGGAGATCCTCCAGCCCTGTGATGGAGGACTTCAACTTTGGCCTCAACTTGGGGACCTGCCCAAGTGCCATTATGGAGGAGCCTTTCAGAGGCAGGTATCTTGTGTTATTTTCAGCTCCTCAACATTCAACCTCTACACCCTTGATCAGCTTGCTGAATCTCGAACCCCAGAGCCCATTGCATGCTCTTGGCTTGGTTTAGAATGAAATTAGTCCAGGCTTTTGAGCTATTTTGAGGAAAAACCAAGCACCTGCCTGGTACCTGCATGTGTCTCTTGGGCACTTGGGCTGAAGAGGTATCGATCTGCCTGGGATGGGGAGGGATGGCTGAGCAGAGCAGGTGGAGAGTGCTGTGATGTCCCTCCCTCCATGCATTGCTGTGACCCACCTCTGCACCTGCCCACTTGTGCATGGGGACAATGACACCCGTGCACTTGCTCCACAGGAGCGTGAACCCCTTTCCTGCGTGTCCGTGAGGAGCGGGGCTGCCGAGGCAAAGGGAACCACATCAACGCCTGCAGATAAATGACTGCATCCATTGTGAGGCCTTGGTAAAGCCCCCATTGAAATAAATGGCAAAACTCCCAGAGATTTCAAAGGGATCAGTCCTGAATGTTTGTAATTCTCCCCTAGACTTATCATATATCCTCAGCGCTGGGTGCTATTTCCATAACAAGAGGTATGGCATTCCCTTACTTCCATGTTTGTTAAGTAACAAAGAGAGATTTCAACGCCTGTAGCCTTCCCAAATTTGTCAGGCACCAAAGAGTCTCCCCGGCTCCATGTGAGCGTGTTCCCAAGCCCAGGGCCTCGTTAGCGTCGCGATGGGACCTTGTTCGGGCGCTATGAATATGCATCAGGGCTACGGTTGAGGTTTTGTTGGCATACACAGTGACTTTGTCATTTAATGGTCTCCAGGGCTGTTTTAATCAACGGACACATTTCGCGTGTCAGCTTATTTCACTTCACTGGTTATTATTTTATTGACAAATATTCTGGCAAGTGCTGGAATTTATTCCGTCCCATGCGCCTGGAACCTTCTCCTCCCTGCTCGGCACCGCTCTCGAGCCAGGCTCTGTGGTTTCCTTGGCTTTGTCATGGGGAGGGATCAAATTTACCCTCTGCCAAGCTTCGTTCCCTGTTTCAAAATGCTGATCAAACTGGGGAGGGGGAAGGAAGGAGGGGTACTTGCTCAGATGAATCATTTAGGTCGGAAAAGAGATTTACAACAGCATGAGGAGTCCTAGGCATCGGTCTAGACAGATAGGCAGGAGTGCCAAGGCCACCAGGGATGCTCCTCAGCTTTCCAGCAGGAGCTTTGAGCCTATCTGAGAGATACAGGATTTATTGTGTCTGGCTGGGGAGGGCAGGAATTAGCGCGGTGCTGCGTAGGCTAACGAGATATGCCAAGGGAGCTGCTGGGGAGATGCTCCTGAGGCCCTGGGAGAGATGACTGCTGAGAAAACCTGAAGGAGAAAGGATTGATGAGATGTAGGTCAGGAGAGGTAGACGGTGCAAGCTGGGGAGGAGAAGCTGGGAGCTGAGCTGCCAGCGCTTGGGAAGCTGATGGAGGATGCAGCCAACAGGGTAGGAGTGTCTGTGTGTATGTGTGTGGGAGGAAGATAGATTTCACAGTGACAATTTGGACAGACTGAAGTGGAGAGTGGGGAGAAGAGTCTATAATGCTTCAAATGCCCACTCATCCCTCTGCATAAGCACGGGCAGCACTTCACTGCACGCTCTGGGGGGATGGAGGAGGGATCTTTTCCGGTCCTAGAGCGAGGACTTTTCCTCCAAACACTCACCAGAGTTGGTGTTTTAAAGGCAAGGTGCCTGCCAGGAATTAAAAAATAAGTATTCAATCCGTGCTCATGTGCCTTGGCATGCTTCCCATCACAACTGCCAAGATGTCCAAACCTGAAACGAGCAGCACAGCATCTTTAATAATTCACCGACGGATGCTTTTAAAAACCGTGTGGTTTATATTCGTGCCAGCACAGCCCCTCCCTCCCTCCCCTCTTCCCCATCTCCCCTTCCTCTCCTTTTCTTGCAGGTGGTCTATTTAATTTCAATTTCAAGCTGTTGCCTCCTGCTTTGGTTCAGCAAAATGACGTGTCTTGACCTATTCATTTCATGTTTCCAAAATCTTTTACATTTCCTGCCTCCTTCTCTCCCCCCATCTCTTAAAAAGAAAAAAACAATTCCGACTCGCAAAATGAAGAATTTCCCTGCATCTGTAGAAAATCTGGCCTCACTTATACCTGTAAAAACAGTTGTTTCCCTCACAGGAAATGGCTTCCTTCAGCACCTGAATTGTTGGGGTTTGGTTCGGATTTTTCCTGGTGAGATTTTGATCAATTTCTGCCCGATTTCTGGAAGGAACAGGCAGACTCCATGAAGGCTAAATTAGCTTTTTTGCCCTCACCATGCAGAGGACTTCACTTTTACCTATCAGAACCTCAGGTCTTCCCAGTTGAGACTCCAGCTGAGATGAGAGCTTTGTGGTGGGCAGAAAACAGAGAAGATCCAATCCTTGTCTCCAGGAGCTTGCAAGGAGAGCTGACCGGCCAGGCATGGGGTGGGAGTGGGGTACGTTATTGTCAGTAGTAACATGGACAAATGCTGGAGTAGAAACCAGGGTGTAGCCCTCCTGCCTTTAGCACTCAACTGCAGCCCCTGAGTCAGGAATCTAGAGGATTTATCTCCCCAAAGTTCAAATTACATGTCCCAACCAGTTACCCGTAGGTGATTTTAGGCACTGCACCTTGGTCTGTATGGAGGAGGGAGCTTGGGACTGAGTAAGGGGCTGGACTAAGGTCCCCAGCCCAAAGGGGAAAGCCAGGCTTCCCCTGCATGCTGGGCATGGTGTGGATGTTAAGGAGATGGCAACACTTTTGGGAAGCTGTCCTTATGGGAAGCAAAGGTCTCTCCTTGGAGGAAAAGACATGGATGGGATCACTGACACCATTCCTGCTGGTGTCTTGCCTGGCTCTACTTTGAATGCCTCCAGTTTGATGATCATAGAATCATTTAGGTTGGAAAAGACGTCTAGGATCATCTAGTCCAACCTTCATCCCAACATCTCCCTGACCCCCAGACCATGTCCTGAAGTGCCACATCCACTCATTTTTTGAACCCCTCCAAGGATGGTGACTGGCTGCAGCCTTGAAGGCTGAGTCCTTTGCCCAAGTCCTTTGCTCATCTCTAAACTCAGAACTATGTGAGTCGAGTGCTGGGACAGTGCCCTGTGAGGTGGGACTCTCCTCTCTCCACCACATATGAGATGTGATGGAAAACCCTGCTAACATGATGTTGCCCTTCACGTTTTCCATCTGTATGTGTATGTGTGTGTTTGTGTGTCCACCTGGGTGTACAAAGACATCCAATTGGAGTTTACCTTTTTTAGCATAAAGCAGATTTGTTTGATACAAAGAGCAAACCACCCCTGGAGATCCCACTGTCCATCTGCCACCACAGCTTCAAACCCAGCCCCCTAGGAGTGAGCCAACACAACCTTCATCCCCTGAGCTGCACAGCCCGTGTTCTCTGCTCACAGACCACACAGCCCCAGCAAAACGGTGCTCTGGGGAGGGGGCAGGAGGTGTTGAAGTCCCTCCAGAAGCAGGGTTAAAGTTGCTGTAGGTTTGCTGNTGGGTTGTGGTGGGTGGTGGGGGGGGGGGGGGGGGGGGGGCTCGGGGGGCAGGAGAGCCCTGTTAGGCAGCTTAACTTTTCATTTCCTGCGGGTTTGGTGTCGGGGTGGAATGTGTGAGAGGGTTTAATTGATGCACAAAGCGACGCTTTATGGACGTGCTGGACTTGCAGGAATAACTACTTGTAAGATAGACACATCAGCAAAGGGTTTTCAAAGGCACCAGGGAGCCTGGCTGCCAGAACTGAGAGGTTTAATGTTTGCTGTTCAGAAACCTCCTTTAGCTTTCAGACCCGAAGGGATGAAACTCAGAAAATGAGTAATTTGATTAAACAACAAATCTTCCTATTTAAGGCAGCCCTCTCTTCTGAAAGAATAAAATCTACAAGGCTAAAAAAGCAAAGCAAGTGCTGCCCCAGCTGCTCAGGCTCACGGCGTACAAGATGTTCCAGGAGTGACTTCTCCTGGCTCCCTCCCTTCTCCCCATCATCCCCATGTTTATGAGGTGCTCGGCTCCGTGGTGCTCACCTCCTGCTCTGCTACATGACAGGGCTCTGAGAGCCTTTCTCCTGCCTGCCAATTTTTCTCCAGCTCTGCAGCTATGTTAATAAATGGGAGTGTTTGAAGCTCGTAGCAGTGTGAGAACAGCGTCGCGGGGCCAGCAAAATGATTTCTTTGAAAAGAAGGAGGCATTTTGTTGTTCAGGCATCTGCTCCCTGCGTGCTCAAAGGGGCTTTTGAGCCAGGAATCAAAATTGCCACAGAAAGGAGCAGAGAGCAGGAGAGACATGGAGTGAGACAGAGTGTGATTCAGTGGAGGTTGTTTCGGTGTGGGGAAGGGAAGGATCAGGGATGAGATGTGTCTTATTGACTGCTAAAGACAGAGAGAAGCTGGGGGTAGTTTCTTCCTTTCTTCTCCATCTGTGAAGGGGAGAATTTAAATTGAAACCCCCTTCCCCCTCCATCACCACCACTTTATGCTGAAAGAGGAACTCAGGACTTGCATCTAGACTAAATTATATCCCTAAATAAAATGGGCCAAGGCTCATCCTACATCCTGGAAGGTGCCAGCACAGCTCAGCTTACTTCATGCAACTCATCCACGCTGCTGCTTGTGAGCAATCCCTGGTATCTGATCCCCACTTTGTGCCTGGACATTGCCCTGGAGATGGTTTATTGGCCAAGGTCCACATTCTGCTGGGGCACCTGCATGAAGTGAGGTGGGGGGACCGTTGTGAGTCACTGGCCCTATTTATTGTCTTGGTATAGACGTAACCAAGAAGACCAGGTTCACCATGACCTTCCCTTCAAATCAGAGCAGACACCACTGCTGATGTTTTGTGGTTAGTGGGAAGCCTAAGAGGCCCAGTTAAAGCATGCAGGAGAGGAATTTCAAACATTAATTCAAAAAAATAGAGCTTTCCCCTCAAAACTTGCTTCAGCATCCATAGCTTTGGTGAAATATGTACATCAGGGGTAGGTTTAGTCTCCTTCTAGAGCTGGGATGGTAAATCTGGCAAACGAGTGAGGAAGAGAAGTTTTCCTAAAGTGAATTAGGTGCCTGGAAGTGCACAACTCTGCAGGGGGCTGGAGCAGAGCAGGGACCTCCCTTTGGGTGTTCTGTCTGACCAGGCCATGAGCAGATACACCCAGGTCATTTAGGGCATGACTTCATGAAGCATCCTGCTGTATGAAATGAAGGGATTGGGCTCATCTTGGTTTGCTTTAAAGTTGGTATTTAAGTCGAGCTGAGATCAGCAGCAGGTAGTGAACCCTCTATATTGGGTTATGACTCCCAAGGTCTTGGCCCATCAGTGGAAAGCAGGGCAAGGATGGTGATCGCAGCCAGGGAGCTCTTTGGGTTAGACCAAGGTCTTTCACTAGGTCTGTAGGATGACACCAGGAGCAATGGAGGTTTCCTCCATGCAGGTCTCTGTGTGTTGGCATGCTACTGATGTTCCTGACTATGTGTGCTTCAACTGCAACCTCCAGGCATGGAAAAGGACTCAACTGAATTGTTCTGGTGGTTTCCCAGGATAATGCACATCTCCTGGGGGCAGGAATGCTTTCTTGTGCAGTTACATCACACTGAAACCATAGTTTTGGGGGCTGGAAACAATAACTCTTGCTAGTGCTCTATCCACTAAAAGTCATTCTTCCTTCTTGACTACCCAATGGTGTGAAATTCTTGGAAATCCCATTAAAATAAGAAGTAGGGGTTTATTGCTGTAATGTGATGAGTTGTGTGACTCAGTATTTCCCCTCAAATCACCCATCCTTTCCCACTGGAACCAAGAAATGGATCTGCCTTCTTATTCATTAGCCTTGAACAAGGCTGTGGCAGAAACAAGGGTGATAAGATCAAACACATATGCTACGTGGGTAGCTTGACTTACAGTAGACATAACATCTTAATTAAGGTCCATTCTCGATGCATTTTCCCTCCATCTGCTGGGCAGGAATCCCTGTGAAGCCTGCAGGATTGTATTCTCTGTCAAGCAGAGGGGTCCTGCCACAAACCCAGCTTCTGAGCAGTCCTTACTCAGTATGACTCACAGGCTTAAGGAAGTGTTGTCTAGACGAGACCCCAGGTTTTTAAGCCACAGCTATGAGTGGGAGAAGTGAGGGAAGCCAAGTGGTGTCAGCAGGAGGGATGGACTGCAAAGCTACGGGGTGTCTGGGAGTGCTGCAGTGCCCTGGTGCTCACACAGCATTTCCTTCAAGAGGAAAACTCACGCTCTGCTGGGAGGTGACACCTCATATGTGCTGGCTGATAAGGATGCAGGCTCCCAGTCTGTGATGTTCACTAAGTAGCTGGAGCAGTTGGTGGTGGTGGCTTTTGATCGACTCGATGTGGTGCTTCAGCACTTCATGTCACCCACCCCTGACTTGCATTTTCCCAGACAGGCTCCAGGCAGCACCAGCACAGCCTGGGGATGAGTGTTTGCTTCGGCGTGAGGGTACAAGGCATCCAGGGCTTCCCAGTTGGGCCCAGAAGCCCACGCACAACCACTGCAGGTTGAGGAGCAGTGGGGTTAGTAGCTTGTAGAGAAAATGCCTTTTTAATAATCATTTGAAAAACCAAACCCAAGCCCTTTCAGTAAACAGAGCCAACGAGTTGAGTTTTGCACCATCTCATCCTCTGGCTTCAGAGTAGGGTTCAATGAAGGAAAAAGCCTGGGAAGGGTAGGAAAAGCTCAGCTCTAATATTTATGGAATTGCTGGCTCTCGTTGGAGAAGGGCCATGGCTTTATCTACCCAAGGGAATGACTAACAAAGGGAGCAGCTGAACTGGGTCAGAAAATAGCATTTGCAAAGGTTGGGCTGAACAATGGCTGCTTGGCAAAGCCACCAAGGTGAGGCTGCCTTTGGGCTATTATGCTGCTCCTTGCTCAGCAGTGTGTATTTGCTGAGGTTTAAAGGTGGTTAAATATCAGATAAAAGGATCACGAAGCTGAGTCTGTGTTGATAATTCAGGTCTAGGACTAGGTTTTCAGCACCTTCTGAATTTCAGATGAGCCTGGACAGAGGGAAATATTTCTAGTGTGCACAGTGAAAAATAAAAAATAAATTAAAAAACCCCCAAGCTTTGAAGTCCCAGCTGGTGTTTCCTGGTTCTTAACTGCCCAGTTTGGGTAGAGGGATGGATTTTCTTTCATAAACTCCCAATTGTAGTCAATTGAATGGAATTCTGCGATTTGCCTTGGCCGAGATTCCAAGGCAAGTCAACTGCTTTGTTCTGAAGAGCTGGAAAAATACTTGCTGGAGCTCAGAATTGCCTTGGAGGTGTCGCCTCACCGCAGAGAATCCCTTTTCCTTCTGTGCAGGAGCAGACAGATGTATTTCTGGGTTAACAAAAAATCATTTGAAACTTCGGCACAGCCACAAAAAAACTGTCTGTGAAGCAATGATATCTCCGGAGCCAAGGACCTTTCTGCTGCCAGATGCCTCCTAGCTTGGAAATCTTTGAAGTTTTCAGCGAGAGATCCACCAGGATATCTTTCAATATGACTGATTTTGTGCTATAGGGATATTGTACAGGAGTACACGGCGTGGAGAAGTCATTACATGTGTCTTCAAATGAGCCTCTAACTGTTTCAAGGTTAAGGAGTCCACAGTGGTCATCTAACTTCATTCAGATTTATATGCTTGTGAAATGCATCTGACTGCAATTATTTTGGATATTACTCTTAAAAAAGGGAATATATTGTCCTTCCATTCCTCCCCCATCCATCAATCTAATCTAATTTAATCTAATCTAGGCTAAAATAAAATAATGAAGACAGACAACCCTTCAGAGCCAAACACAATTAATTCATCCACAGCTGAAATGATTTTTTTTTTTTCATTTAAAATTTCACTGTCGAGTTGGACGAGGCCTAAATTTTTGCCATAACTCAGGTTATCATCTAGTCCAATGCATAGCACAAATACCTGAGCATAAATAAAAATCACGGTGCTATTTTTTCCAAGTTAATTAGTGAAAAATCAAAATATTCTGAAGTTTAATGCTGGTGCTGGCTCTCTTCAGGCATTCATCACTAATGTTAGATGTCCAAAGAGGGAATTCTCAAAAGATAATTAGGGTTTAATTTTTTTTTCATTCTGCTACTTAGTATTATTACAGAGAATCTATTGCCTATGAGAGAAATACCCTTTCCTCTGCTCTTGTCCTTCAAAGGGCTCTCCTGCTGCCCGCAGGGCTGGATGCACAAAGTGCTGGAGCAGAGCTGCTGAGGAAGGAATGTGCAGGTCTAGCATGGGCAGAGGTGGTTTAATATTCTGGGCAGAAGCTGTTATTTCCAGCTCAGAAAAATCCTTTTCAGATTATCTCATGTCATTTTTGGAAAAGGTTGAAGCTAAAAGTTTAAGGGGAGGTTTTAAGCTAAAGAACACAACGCGTGTCCCCAGGCCACCGTGCTGGTTTGCTGGCTCATGCTCTGCTGGAATAATGCATCAACCTGGGCTGGAAAGGCAATCAAGGCCCTCATGAACTGAAAGGGGCTGAGGAAAGGCAGCCCTTCCAGTGGAGGAGAAAGACAAGGTTAACTCACCTCAGAAGTCCTATCAAGGTGGACAACAATTTTTGGAGGATCCCTCTCTTGACCAGGAAAGTAACTTGGGGTGGCTGCTGTGCTCACCCAGGTATCCCATTACCATAATTTAGGTGGGAATAGAATCATAGAATTGTCAGGGTTGGAAGGGACCTCAAAGATCATCTAGTTCCAACCCCCCTGCCATGGGCAGGGACACCTCCCACTAGAGCAGGTTACTCACAGCCCCAGCCAGCCTGGCCTCCAAAATGTCCAGGGATGGGG
>VYZX01014584.1:8701-20014 GCA_013401335.1 Brachypteracias leptosomus | reverse complement strand
TGTCTGTTTACGCTTCTAGGTGGCCGGCATGCTATGGCATTAACTGTTGATGGAAAGGTATTTTCCTGGGGTGAAGGAGATGATGGAAAACTTGGTCACTTCAGTCGAATGTAAGGATACCAAATTTGTCTGCATTTCTGTCATTTAGTCTGTATTTCATTTGTGTTGCTTGTTATAACACAGCTCACTGCCATTATGGACAACAGCATGATTTTGAATATTAAAAAAGTGTTGTGAGAGAATTATTTTTTTTTTTTTCCCCAGCAGTGTATGTCAATTTATGGTGCAGCATTTGTAGCAATCTTCAGTACTTTAAAAAGGAGGCATTCAATTAGTATAATACTTGGAAACATACTTAGTGGACAAATGTTTAATAGTATTTTTGAATGTCACACTTTTGAACGTAGAGTTTTTGGTTTCATTTATTAAGGTAAGGTTTACAGAGGTGCCTTGAAGTGTAAAACCATAGCAGTTTTACAGTCCCTAGCTGTAACAGCTCATAACATAACAGAGTATTTTGTAGCCCTTTTCTTTTGTTCCCAGACTTGTTAGCCAGAAATAAATCTCTTACACTTTTCAGTAATACATAGTTTAATCCTCCACAGGACGGCTTTCTTGGAGATTTGGAGGATTTTAATTTGTATGTACTGCAGAACAATATTTTGAAAGAAAAAAAAACAACCAATAAACAAAGCCCATGGGGAAATTGTTTCTTGTCATTCTGATATATTTTGAAGATCTGCTCAGAATACATAAAAAAATTACAGTGCCCAACTCAGGTGGTTGACATATGACAACAAATAAATATTCATGAGAGTATGTGTGTCAGATTAATGAAAAGGGAAGTCCAGATTAGAAGCAGTGCTGTTGTTTATTGTTCAGCTGCCTCACGTTTTCTGTAATTTTATTAAAAGTGAGACTTGGAACTCCTGGGCAAAGTTTCCAGAGGTCATACATAATTGTATAAAACCTTAATAGTGACTCTGACACACAGTTAGTATTAGAAAACCTTGAGTTGAGACACTTCCCTGAATTTAGAGAATATTATAAGAATAGTAAAAGCTTTCAGTACTCTCACAGAAGTAAATTGCAGTTCTAATTTCTCTCTTGTAAAGAGCAAAGTTGGGATGAGAGTGTCATCTTTTAATCTTACTAGCTAGCTCTTTGTCCACAGCTAACAAAGCACTCAACTGCAGGCAATGACAGTTTTCACTTTGTATTATACACTTTTTAACTGATTCATCACTTCAGTATTTTGGTTTTGTCTTTGAAGTTTTGCATAATATGCTTAAAATATTTATTTAAATAAATCTTGAAGTACATTAAAATAGCGTAAACTATAGATTTATGGTGCTACTAAAGAGTATGTCTTGGAATCATCATGTTGTGCTTATTTTAGATTTAGGTTACTGTTGGTTATTGTACAAAATTTTGGGAATTATAAAGATTGGAGTATATTGTGAGGCTTTCTCATAACTAATGCAATGAATTCTTTATTAATTTTCTCCAGGAACTGTGATAAACCCAGATTGATAGAAGCATTGAAAACCAAACGCATCCGTGATATCGCTTGTGGCAGTTCTCACAGTGCTGCCATTACCTCTAGTGGTGAACTGTATACATGGGGTCTTGGAGAATATGGAAGGCTTGGACATGGAGATAATACCACACAGCTGAAGCCTAAGATGGTAAAATAAATGTTTCTTGTTTGTGATGAAATGTGAATGTATTTGTTTAGTAAATGATAAAATAAAGCTAACGAAAAGCCAAAACCATGAAAGCAGTATGAAGGCATAATTTTCAAGTGGTCTAAATGAAGTTTTGCTATATATACCTCTAATGATGGGCAAGGTATTTCAAAAAACCCAAAAAGATCCAGTTTCTTTTTCTTAGGAAGTGATGTGAAATGGCTAGTGCTGTTTTGAACATTCATGTCCTACATGTCCTTTGATACATAGCTGGAAGCTACTAGTGTCATTGAGCAATGTTGGATCCTGAGTGAGCAAGACTTGATAATCCTTTGCTAAATAGGCTGGGCACAATGAACATGATCAGTCATAAGAGCTTGAAAATGTCTGTAAGGTTTTAAAACATAATTTCTTTGAAACATCGTGCTTACTTTTTTAATTTTTGTAGGTAAAAGTGCTTCTTGGCCACAGAGTTATTCAGGTTGCTTGTGGAAGCAGAGATGCTCAGACTCTTGCTTTGACAGATGAAGGTAGGAATACCTTGTTTCAGAAGCTTTCTAGCACATGGCAATACTATGATCATTGTTTGACCAGCAATTTGGTGTTTGTTAGGTTTGGTGTTTTCTTGGGGTGATGGCGATTTTGGAAAACTGGGCCGAGGAGGAAGTGAAGGATGCAACATTCCTCAAAACATTGAAAGACTGAATGGCCAAGGCGTTTGTCAGATTGAGTGTGGTGCACAGTTCTCGCTGGCACTGACCAAGTCAGGAGTAGTGTGGACATGGTATGTTACATTTGCTTCAAAGTGTTAATAAAGCAATTGCTAAGTATATGTTGTATTTATTGCTTTTTGACTGTCTTAACTCCACCTGTGCCTTATCTGTGCACTTTGTCTTTTAAATCTGGAGCGATTTGAGACAAGCTGTGATCTTGTTCAGTTGCTCTTAACACTGTGCCTTGTGGCATATTTGGTTGTGTATTGTACTCTGTTAGAATGTCTGGGTCTTACTGAATTGTTGGAGGAAGGGGAAGATCATTCCTTCTCTTGGGACTAATGAAGTATGTAGAGGAGTGTAATTCAACACTTTGGAGTGGAGTGGGAAAAAGAGAACCTGTGAATCAGTTTGGAATATGTAGCCTACAGCTAAAGCAGAGACAGAGAGTAGGGATGTAGTAGAGTAAGAAAGTAAGCTGGAGTTCAGAGGAGATTGGAAGAACTTGGAAACACAGGGTCTCTACAAAGCTCATTGCCACCTCAAAGCAAAAACTGGTATGAGATAAATCACAGAAATTGCTCAGAAACCCTTTTTATTTTTCTTCTGTTTGTATGCTTGCTTCTGTGTTATTTTGAGCACAAACCTGGCTTTTTGAGTTTATAAGCCCTTCTGTAAAATTTGAGAGCTTACTGTGTGGCAGATCAACTTTAGAGCTCTGAGCAGATCAAGGTCCCCATCCTTGTGTTATAAGACTATGACCTGTTTGATGTATATCAAAGCTAAGAAGACGTAAAACGTTCATTTTTGTTGTGTTATTTGTCAGCAATTGATGAATGACATGAAGAGAAATCCACAAAACTTAAGCTTTTATAAGTTACTTCTGTTCTTAAAAGGGAGAAAAGCTTTTAGCAGAGATGTTTCTCAGTGGCCACTAGAAGCCTATTTGTCTCTCACTTTTCTCTCTCTTTTAAAGTGTTTTTCTGTAGTGATGAAAGGAGTGAAAGAGAATTTGGCAGTCTTTATGATCTCTTTGCAAAATTCCTGTTTATTCCTTCCTGTCCTCAGTTTGTCTTAACACTGTTAAGTCTAGTCATAAAATCTGCAGCTATTTCATGACATTACAGATCTACAAGGAGATTTTTGGGGTCTGTTTTCAGCTGTGCATGTCTGCACTTTAGGACAGCTGAGTGGCTTCTAAACTTTTATTCTTATTTTCTTGAATTTATACTGGTTTGAAGGAAAATCATAACTTCTGTGTTACAACTTCAGGTAGGCAACAGTGGTATATATCATATTCACCTCCAGCATAGTGTAACCTTTCTTGAGGAAAAATTGGTGGTTGGTGGTGGTGACCAACAGAACTGTGTGAATGGTTACTAAAAACACAGTGGAAGAGATCTCAGAGAGATTTTCTTCTTTACTGACATTCTTAATGGCATTTTAAGGTGTTTTTATTACTTATATGTATAAAAAAAAATGTATATATACACACATATATGTATAAAATATATATATGTGTATAAAAATATACATATGGTATATTTTTAGTACAGTTTGTGTATAACAATTTTTAGAAGAATGTAACTTACAGGGGCTTGAGAACCTGTATTAAGGCTCGTAATGGTGTGAAGAAACTCAATTCTGAGAACATGTTAGTTCCCATATAATTTTTCATGTGAGTAGACTTGTTAAAGGATCTGTTGTTGTTAGGCTTATCCTCAGTAGCATAAAACTGTCCAAGTATATGAAAACACATCAATTCTTTAAGTATTTATAATTAGTGTTTCTGTAACAGGGGAAATTTGATGTAATCACAATTGCACTACATCCAAAATGTAGTCATAATGATGCCCGTTCTATACTGAGGTGAAAGGTTACAGAGTCATAGAACTGCAGTTAGGCCCGTTTTTAGGCCTTTTAATCCAGACTTGAAGAATTTGCTCATTGATGCTTGTTTAATCCCAGTGATAAATGACACTTTTTGATTTGGGAAGCTGCATTGATGGAGGAATGTATAAATAATATAATTGTCCTGAATTTTACGTTTCCTATCCATTGCAGGGGTAAAGGTGACTACTTCAGGCTAGGCCATGGCACAGATGTACATGTACGAAAGCCACAAGTTGTGGAAGGACTGAGGGGTAAAAAGATTGTGCATGTGGCTGTAGGTGCTCTTCATTGTCTAGCAGTTACTGACACTGGACAGGTATGTTGTG
Organism: Brachypteracias leptosomus; assembly: GCA_013401335.1. NCBI lineage: Eukaryota > Metazoa > Chordata > Aves > Coraciiformes > Brachypteraciidae > Brachypteracias > Brachypteracias leptosomus. The sequence goes on along the minus strand of VYZX01014584.1, from coordinate 15,394 downwards.
CATTGCCCTCTTTTCCCCTTTTTCCTTGATCCAGAAAGGAATAAACTCAGCTGTTGAGGAAGAAGAGTGTAACAGTATCATCGCTGTTTAAATGCAATAAACATTTCTAGTGGTACTTATTTGCTTTTTAAAGTCCTGAGTAAATATAAATATGATTGTAATTTAAAATATATTAACTTTCATATTATTATTGGAGTTTAAACATTGTTGTAGCTTTTACAGTATTTTCCTAGTTTATGTATTGGCCCATGAGCAGTTTCCTGCTTCTCACTCTTGGAATGCAGAAGTAGTCGTAGTATTCTGGGCAGATTTTTCTGCTGTGATCCAGCGTTATCATTACCATAGTATTGACTCAGATACCCAATGTAATAATTGTACNCCAAACCTTAAACCACAACATACAACTAATTCTTCTAACTTACTGTTCACTGTGAACATTGAATAATTTATGAATCAACTGATGATTTATGAATTTGCAATAGTTTGAGCCATCTGATAAAGGGCTACTTTGACATTTATTTATTTGTCTTTTAATGTGTGATAATACCTGCATTATTTAACGGGGAGGGGGAAGGGAGGAAGTCATGGCAGTAGGTTCTCAGAAGCATCTCAGATGAATAATACAAATCACTAAGATTACTTTGTAGAAATTTTTAAGAAAACAATTAAATGAGTTAACCAGTGAAGCAAAGTAATATGTGGAAATGTTTACCGGCAGGTTTATGCTTGGGGTGACAATGACCATGGACAACAAGGCAATGGAACTACTACAGTCAATAGAAAGCCCACTCTTGTCCAGGGCTTGGAAGGCCAGAAAATCACTCGAGTTGCTTGTGGGTCTTCCCACAGTGTAGCATGGACAACAGTGGATGTAGCTACACCATCTGTTCATGAGCCAGTACTTTTCCAGACAGCGAGGGACCCTTTAGGTGCTTCTTATCTTGGTTGGTATTTATTGCCTTATATTGTTTTGGGGACTTTTTTTATGCCATTGCAGAGTTAATTGTGTGTGTGGTTTAACAGGTGATAAAAGAACGCAGAAAGAAAACAGTCTTTTAAAAAAATATTCCACAAAACAACAAAAACCATACACACCTCTAAAAAAACCCCAATAAAACCTCTTCCTGAAAGTGAAAGTTATAAAGGACTTGTTTAGAAATAGCATGAGTTTGAACTTTTATTGTTCTTCAGGAAATGAAAATGCTACATGCTTTATCAAATGCCCCAAAGGCTGTCTTTAATATGGGATAGACCTTTATGGAGGCAGCAGTAGATGGATTCTACTGTTATATTGGTGGTCTTCTTTGTTACCCATCGGTGTAGTTTCTTGAAGCTGTTACCTTTTGTTTAATGTAGGTGACTTGAGAATTAGGGAGTCAAAGCAGCACTGTTTTGTGTCAAAAAGCAGCAAACATTTTGCTAATTAAGCTTTTTCATGGACAAGGTAACATATTTCAAAAAGAGCAAGAACTACATATATAGAATATTTGATTGATACTTTTAAGAGTACCTAATAAATATTTTTGCTATTTGAGAAGTTTCTGCATAAGTAAAACTTGTTTTACATGCTGCTCACGAAAATATTTATATCTGTATTACCTTAATCTTCCTGAGTAAGTAACAAGGTGGAGCACTTATTTTATGAAAGCCCTTGCTACAAAGCCTGACTTGAATGTTGTCACTGTAGGCACTACAGTTCAAGAATCTACTACGGAGTTAGTTTTACAATCATCTTTCTGACTTAAGAAGAAATTAGATAAATCGGTTCCAGTTATGTGTTACACCATTGTAAAAGGCTTGCCCTTCTATCACCCCCTCCTCACTCCAGGTGTTCCTTCAGATGCAGATTCTTCTGCTGCCAGTAACAAAATCAGTGGGGCAAACAGTTCCAAGCCAAATCGCCCTTCCCTCGCTAAGATTCTCCTGTCACTTGATGGGAATGTTGCCAAACAGCAGGCATTATCCCACATACTGATGGCATTACAAATCATGTATGCCAGGTAGGTGTGCAGACTTTCTTGTCTTTTACAGAAGATGGTATAGCTTACCATCTAGTAGGGTCTCTTGAGTTGGGCATGAATTGTTTTACAAGTTCGGGCTCCTCAGGATAGGTCTAAGCTTCATTTAAAGTTTCTTTTGATGTTGGCTTTATGCTGTTGTGGTTGTTTTTTTTTTACAGAAGCTCCCAGTGCCTGGGTAAAAAACAATGTTTAGGAATGCTCAAGGATTGCAAGTAAATCATGATAGATAATATGGAGGAAGCAGTGAGGAGCAGGGTGGAAAGAACAGTAAAACTCTACAGTGCCCTCTTTGTTCATAGAGAACAAAGTATTTGTGCTAAATATATGAAGGGGAAATAATGTAAAATAGGACCTTAAAACACAGTATTTGAGCATCAGGCCCAAAGGAGAATGTAGATAAACTATTCTCTAAATTCCAGAGCTTGGAAACCGTTCTTTATTTTATTAAGACAAGCTAATACCATTTTTGACAAGTTCAGAAGGGAATATAATGAGGTTTATGTTAATCTCTCTGAAATGATTCCAGGGATGCAGTTGTTGGAGCATTGATGCCTGCAAGTATGATTGCACCAGTTGAATGTCCCTCTTCATCGCCAGCACCCCCATCAGATGCTACTTCTACAGGAAGTCCTGCAATTGGAGAAGAATGCATGCTTGTAGGAGATATAGAAGAGAGGCTGAGCCCAAACCCATGGCAGGACAGGAGAGGGGAGGTAAAGTGTCAAATGAAGTTTTCCGTCAATGTTTAACAGTAAAGCTGAAAAATAGTCTCATTTAGTTTAATAATAGCAGAGATTAAATAGTTCTTCTATGCCCTAATTTCAGGACTGGGTACTCTGTGTATGTCACATTTGGAAAAACTATAATTTTAGTTTGGAATCAGTTTTGATTTTTCAGAGTGAATAGTAGTAATTTCTGTTTTGGAGTTAACATGAAAATATGAACTATTTGACCAGATACTAAATTCATTTTACAGGAGTGATCTTTAAAAAAAAAAATCAAGACTAAGGGCATATATGACAATTATTTAATGGAGTGTAACTGTAAACTTTATATAAACTAATGTATAGGAGGGCCTGAATGGAATTCTACTGATCCCCAGCTGCTGACAAAAGCAGAAGAAAGAAAAAGGCTTGCTACTGAAGAGTTCTCTTCCTTTAACAAACTATTAATTTGACATATATTCTTATGGTTTGTCTTCTACATTGTAGACTTTTCTGCAGGCACTGGGCTTTTATTTTGTGTTTTTGTAGCAGCTTGGATTGAGGGGAGTGTTGGCTGGTTTGCCATGCTAGGAACATAAAAAAGGAGCTAAAAATACAGGGAGTGAACCTCTTGTTTTTGAATTCATGGCTGTCACTGCTGTCTTTGAACATAAGCCCTCCTAATAAATAATTAGACTCTTAAAGGTTTTACAGTATCTTGTTACAACTTTTATTAATTATTACTTCTTTTGGCTAGGTTGTTTCTTCAGAAGATGCTGTGACACCGTCTGCTATAACTCCCTCAGCTGCTGCTGCCTCTTCCCGTCCTTTCATTCCAGTCACAGATGATCCTGGAGCTGCCAGTATCATTGCAGAAACAATGACAAAAACCAAAGAAGTAATGTTGTCAATGCCTTCCTTAAAACTCAAGTCCTTATAGTGCTTTTTATCAAGCACTTTTGCTTTTTTGTGCTTTTAAAGTTACTCTATAAATGACTGCATTTTGTCAATCTATCCAAAGATAGAGGGTGGGTGGTTTTTGGTATGGATTGTTTTGGGGGAGGGTTGTTGGTTGGTTGTTTGTTTTGTTGTTTGTTTGTTTGTTTTTTTCCATTAGTTTTAGGAAAGCTTTTCCACTTGAGAAATGGATTTAACACTAGGTTAATTTTGGGGTGATAGAATCCCAGATTTACGAATTGTGTTCTAAACTACCTTTAAACTTCTTCAGACAAGATATCTGATTTGAAGTCAGTTAAATAGTACTTTCATCTTCACTGTCTAAATGTTTCTGCAATTCGTTTTGTAGGATGTAGAAAGTCAAAGTAAAGTATCTGGTCCAGAACCACAGTACTTGGATGAGTTTACTAGTCTCTTAGTACCAGATGACACACGAGTCATGGTTGACCTGCTGAAGCTTGCTGTGTCCAACCGAGCGGGTGAAAAGGGAAAAGATGTTCTTTCGGCCGTGCTGTCTGGAATGGGCACGGCTTACCCACAGGTCAGATTTTGTTTCTCTTGCATTTTATCTATGTCTTTTTTTAATTAGTAGTTTACTAGAATATTTTCTTGTAGCTGAAATGCAATTCAGCATGCTGAGAAACTTAATACACATGAAAATTCAAAATGAACTTAAATGCATGTGAACCTTAATGATTTTAGTGGAAATATTACATGAATATATGCATGTGCTACAAATGTCAGTAATAGAGTCTTTCCTTAATTTGTCATGCAGCAGTTAGACATTGAAATAGAGGCTTAATTAACTATATTTATGTATTGGGCAAACAGCTGTGGTTAATGGAATGAAGCTGAATTAACCAAGCCCTATTTCCTGGCTCTGTGGAATGTTAGTTTAAAACTTCCGTGGTTTGGTTTGGTTTTTTTGGGGTTTTTTTCATCTGATTTTCTTTATCACATTAATGTAGTCATTATTTCTAGCTAAAAATGCTGATAATATTGTTAACAATATAGTAATTCTTTAAATTTATATTTTTAGACATACATTTGATGCATCGAAGTTTCTAACTATTTACAAGCTATCCATGGGTGTGGGGTTTTTTTGGGACAACTGACAAACAGGATTAATTGATGCTGTAATATTGGATACCAGCAGCTATTTGAAAAAATGTTACAAAAAATAAGCTATTTACAGAATACCTGCTTACAGTAATGAACTGAAAGTTTCTTAATGTTTCTTGTAGCTTTACCCTTCAAATATATTTTTCTAATGAGTAACAATACATTTCTTTTAAGATGCTCATATCATGTAGTTTAATTTATGACTTTGCACTGCTTAAAAACTGGTTTGAAATGCTAGAAGTGATTATGCAAAGCTGATTGCTGTAGTTGTAGTTGTCCCCCTCTTGCCCCAAACAGGTGCATGCTATGCATACAGTTACACATTAAAACTAGTTTTTTGCTTCTAGCATTAATAGTAAGTAGCTGAACAATCTTGTGGGTGTTTTTTGTGGGTTTTCTTCGTTTTGTTTTGTTTTTTTAACCTCAAAAGTCAGAGCTTTTATTTGAAACCACCCTTCAAAAATGAGAATTATCAGAATTTTCTCTCTAAACAGTGTTTTTCAATATTACATACTGGTTAAATATTTGCACCTTTTATTAATATCTTGGTCTATGCTTTACAATTTNTGGACGCAGTACTCCAGGTGATGTTTGGATATGATATGATGGTTTATGAATCAAAATTTAGAAAACAAGTGATGTATTTGTTTAGTTTAAATTTGGGAAGAATCATAGTTGGCTTAGATTTCTTGAACTAATCAAACTTACTTTTCATAAAGTGTATATTTTTCTTTGCTTAGGTTGCTGACATGTTGTTGGAGCTGTGTGTTACTGAACTAGAAGACGTAGCAACAGATTCACAAAGTGGTCGCCTCTCTTCACAACCAGTTGTGGTAGAAAGCAGCCATCCCTACACTGATGATACATCTTCTAGTGGCACAGTTAAAATACCAGGTACAGAATTCTTAAGTTACATTGCTAAAATTCAGTTAATTTCAAGCCTGCATGCATGAAATTTTCCCTTAGCTTTCTAAAATGTGTATTGAACTTTTAAAGCCATATTGTATATCCTGTTGCTATGAAAAAATAGTTATTCAAACACTTGAGTATTGAGTGAACATGTCAGTTCTGTGAAATGTGCAGTTTTGGGTTCACTGGTTGTGACTGAGGCTGTATATCATGGTTATTTTCTATTCAGTTGCAGTGTTGAGAGGACTGAGTCTTTTTCAGGGTCAGTAGTTGAACACCTATTTTCTAGTCCTGAATATTAGGGAAATACTTTGTTTTACCGCTGTCTTTTCATGTAGTGCTTCCTTCAGTATGTTATGTAGTACTTAACAAAAAGTACAGGCAACAAAGAGCTATTTGCCTTAACTGCATTTTTTGTCTGTTGCAACTGTAATTTGGAATGTTCTGAATATAGTCTTCTATCTGTTAGCTGANTATGCATACAGTTACACATTAAAACTAGTTTTTTGCTTCTAGCATTAATAGTAAGTAGCTGAACAATCTTGTGGGTGTTTTTTGTGGGTTTTCTTCGTTTTGTTTTGTTTTTTTAACCTCAAAAGTCAGAGCTTTTATTTGAAACCACCCTTCAAAAATGAGAATTATCAGAATTTTCTCTCTAAACAGTGTTTTTCAATATTACATACTGGTTAAATATTTGCACCTTTTATTAATATCTTGGTCTATGCTTTACAATTTAAATGTTAACATATTTTTTTTTTGTGTGTGTAAGGGAAAGCAATTGTGTTGTCATTTACTTGATGGAAACTTACATTGTTTTTTAGTTTTTAGAAGTTTTTACAGCTTTGACAACAAAAAGAGTTTATTCTGAATGAATATAGAATCATAGAATGTTTCAGGCTGGAAAGGACCTCCAGAGGTCATCTGGTCCAACCTCCCTACACAAGTAGGGACAGCTCTACCTAGGTCAGGTTGCTCAGAGC
>VYZX01014583.1:0-58987 GCA_013401335.1 Brachypteracias leptosomus | reverse complement strand
TAAAGCTGGTACCTAAAACTGTGTTACCAAAGGTGGCCAGAATTTTTCTGGTGGAATGTATTCTTTTTGAATATGCCATTTTATTAAAATCACAGCTTCCCCAGGAGTTCAGCAGAATGTATTCTGGAAAATATTTTACTTTTATTGTTGTAAAATGTTTTGTTCAATAATTTTAGATATAAAATACTTTTTACTAGAAAAAAGTTTTACATTATAATGCGTTTAAAATATGAAACATTTGGTTTGAAAAAGGAAAATTTTCTATTGCAAGAAGTTCCAAATGCCACATATTATTAAGATATTCAAGAAATACCAACTCTCTAGTGGTAAAATGTCCAGCACAATGGTTGTGTCTTTTTTTTATAGCTCTCACTGACTGGGCAGGCTGTCTGAGCCAGCACTTCATCTGTTGTCAGTGGGGAGGAGAGGTTTGTGGTAGACCAGCTAGACTGTGCTAGCAGGAATTTGTCCCAGTGTACTGATTTAGATAAATACAAAATAAAGAAAAATAAACCAATCTAGAGCCAAGATTAAAAAAAACAAACAAAACAAACTGTATCTGGAAAGTTAGATTCTAAAGTGTAGACACATAGTAAGTGGCCAGATTTTTAAAAATGCTGAGTAATAAGCAACTGTTCATTTTAAAATGTAGGCTGATTCAGTGGAAGCCAGTGGGTATTTCCCCCATTCATGTCTCCTGTTTTGTTTAACTCTGAAGTTATTAATCTAATCCTTCTTCTGTGGTATGAGGAAGTGCCATCTCTAGGTCGAGTATTTCCTTTCAGTCACTCAACTGTGTATTTGCCATGCATGATAAGATCAAAAACCATCCAGTCCAGCATGCTGACTTTCACCATGACCAATAGACAATAAAAAATATAAGAAAAAGTTTAAGGCTCCAGTGCTCTTTTCTGTAATATACCCTCCCAGCTTTTAGCTCTCCCAGGATACAAAGCACATCCTCTTGGAGTGGCATCCAGGATGTGGTCCTGACAGCCCCTGCAGGACCACTCCTTCATAATTTTCTCTAGTGCCTTTTGAACCGGGGAAGTTCATGCTGTCATCTTCTGTGGAATCCTGTGGACATAAGGTCCACTCTTTACTGGAAACTGTGAAGATGAGACTTCTCTGATTGGTGACCACTTTCAGCTAGGTCTGTGGGGACATGGTGTGCAGGGTGGAGCAGATGACAAGGAAGCCTGCTCACCCATTGCTTCAGGAAAGCACTTTTCCATTGTGTTTGTCAACCATTGAAAGCTCTATACAACTAATGCTTTTTAAAGTCCAGGAAGTACATCAGCCCTTTTTTTTTTTACTGAAAGTCTATTTTTATCTGCTAATTTTTATTCTGGACCAAGTGAATAAAATGAGCAGTCCTGACACTGGCTGACTAATTTATAACAAAGTGTTTTGGTTTTGCTCTGTAACTTTGTTTTTCCTCCTCTCCTAATAAAATTCAAATGAAGTGGCCTGAAAGTCATTCTAGCATGAGGGACATCTGTCACTTATGATCTAGGAATTCTAATTTTTCCCAGAGCTGATTTATTCACAGCCAGTCAGCCTTTGACATTAAGCTCCCATTGCTTTGCAGGCTCCTGGAGCTCTCAGAATCAAATTGTGTCTTCTGTTTCTGCTAATGTTAATATCCCACCCGTTTGCTTGTCAAAATGTGTTTGGACTTTGATGGTTTTCAAGATGAATTGGATTGGTTGGCTTGACTGCTTCTGGAGACTGTGATGGGTTATAAGAAACAGTAGATGACATGACTTTCTTATCTCACTAATGGTTGTGCATCAGAGAACTTTAATAACACTGTGAAAGTGGCCTAGAATTTTTAATGTTTTTTCTTTAAGGCAGTCCAATGAAAATGTCATTTTAGAAATGTTTTCAGTGGGAGGACTGAGGAAGTGTAACACTCTAAAGATGAAATATTGTCTTGACTGTTGAGTCAAGTGGCTATTAAAACAATTTGACTCCAAGGTGAACTCTTCCCTCTTATAATTTATATAATAAGGAAGCTGCTTGCACATGAAAATGTCCATTTCTGTCTATTTCATTGAAAGCTTTTGAATGGGTTTCTAAATTACACTGTGTCAAAACTGGAACAAAAAAGTGCATTTCATTAATTTTTACATTACACAATGAGAATACTCAAGCATGACTCATTTTGATTTTCAGGGATGCTTTTTTTTTCTACCTCTCCTAAAATTAAGTATCAATTATTCACATTACAATTTTATCCTTTTCCTCCTTTGGTCATCTGAGTTCTTGAGTGACTGTGCTTTTCATGGCATTGCAGTCCTCTAATCTGAATAGGTGTGATGCCAATAAAAAGCCATTTTCCTTGGGGTGGTTGAATTAAAGTAGAAACATCCAGTCCCTCTTTACCTTCCTCCCTCCTGTCACGGCACTTGCTACTGGGCAATGCATGTAGTCAAGCTAAAGCTTCTTTTCTGCATCTCTCTGCAGAGGCTGAAGTGGCCTTAGAAAGAAGGGGAAAAGCCTGTGTGTCTCCATGTGTTGAGTGGATTTTGTGTATGAGCTCCCGCAAATGCATGGGTGGGACGTCAGAGGCTGTGGGAACAGCATATGTCTCTGAGCATAAACACTAAGCTTGTTGCTCTGAGGGGCAGCAAATGCAAGGCTTGGCACTAGCTGTGTTGGCAGCTTTCAGTTGTAAGGTCACTTCTACCCAGCGAGTGTCAATACCTCCTGCTGACCCTGCTCCTGGAGCATGCTCTTTGCCTGAGAACAAGCCTGGGTTACTCCAGGTTACTTGCAGAGTGGCCCTGCATGGCCAAAGAGCCCAAGGAACCTCCACCTTAAATTTTGTCTTGAAAACTCAATAAGGACCATGGAAGTCCCTTCCTATTTGGTTTTGGGTGTAGCTTAGTAGTTCTGGACCAGTTTTTGACTACTTGGCTTGGGTCCTCCAATCCTATCTCATAAATATCTATTCTTTTGAGCTTGTATTGTAGTTGACAGCATGGAATGACTCTAAACACATTAATTTACTCACGCTCACTGTGCAGGCATCTTGTTCTGGATTCTTCATGTTTTATTTCCAGAGGCAAAGCTCTGAATTTTTAAATCTCTGCATGAAATAGAAACTTTGCTGATGTTTTACTGGCAGTGGACTGAGACAGAATCGACAGCTGACAGCATATTACCAGGTTTGTACCTGGTTTTAACACCTTTTATATTCTGAGGATGTAGCTGAATCAGACATGGTAAATTTTGTAGGTTGTAAGACTGAAAGGAAAAGGAATACTACTATGAAGTAACACCTAGCTTATTTTGCATTAGGAATAATTAGTAGTATGAAAGAGTAAGATAATAGTGATTTGCTAAAGTCAAGACTTGGAAAAGTGACGTGCAAAAGCCGAGTGCTGATTTGTTAATACTTCGGTGCAGTGTCTCTATTATCTTTGAGCAGCAACGAATGTAGAGTGGAAAACAGCATGATGTAAGTTTGACTAGGTGACATCTTGCTGCCTTTTACTCTTGCCAAGGATGTTTGATACTTATCTTGCTCTTTTCTACAGAGTCTTCCAAGGGCAGTGAATGACAGTCTCAGTAACAGCAGATCATGAATTGCTAGTCCATGTGTTTTTATCACGTGTTTTGCAATGATGAAATGGCATGTTGAGGAGCCAGGAGTACTTGTTCAGGAGGGATGAGCCTTTCCTTTGTAATTCTTTGCGTTGCTGAGGATGGCATCATCGTTCAATGTACAGCCCAGCCAGGCAGACCAGCAGTTGGATAAATGGATTTGCTACTCCGGAAATATTCGTTCATCATGTGTGGGTTTTTAGGATATGCTAAGACAGGAGTTATCTCTATAACCAACACATGAGATGTAGAGGTTACATAAACCACAAAAGTACTGCTTAGAGGGAACACAGGGATGTGCCCAGGTTCTTCTGCCTGTGCTAAGCCATTATAGAGAAAAGAAATAATCTAGGGTTTTGTAGTGTACTGTCTTGAGGATTCCTCAAATTTTGTAGTTTGTCTCATGTGTTCAATATGCCTTTTATAACTATATGTATTCACATTCTCTCCAGCTTAAACTATCTATGACATTTCCTTTTAAAAGTATGTAGCACCCTCCTCATATCATCATGATTAAAGAAAGTGAAATGAGTTAACCTATAAAATACTATTTACATTATTTGTTCCTTTTCTACAGACCTGGGAGAGGCATGTAAGATATTCCTAACACATAATTTTCCTCCTGTATTGTTCAAAACAGAATAAACTTGTTCCTCTGCAGATTGCAAACAAATCATAAACATTTGGTACTTCAACACCTCAGAAAGAGGTAAACATTTTAAAATTCAGTCCTAGATGAAGACACAGTTAAATATTATTTTGAACATTTTGACCAATATAGTTTCTATCTTCCTTGTGATTTTTATGTATTTTATGATACTTATTACTCTCTTTCTTTCTTTCTGAGAACTGGAATTGATCTTGTTCACACAGCTTTTTCTGTAATGATTCTCACTCTACTGTGGGACCACTAACAGAGCAGTGTCTGTACAACTCTTATCAGGGATATAAACATATTTCATTTTCAGTTTTGCATCACCTTTCTTTTTCTTTGAAAATTTAGAGATCCCTCTACATAGAAGGGACTGTTATTAACATATTGCTTGACCTGCATAAATAAGGATTTTAACTGTTAATTGCTTTGTCATTCTGACAACATCTTCCTAGGAATATTCCAGTGGCATTAGTGGATTGCTGTCATGACTGAAGTTCATACAATCTGATTATGTCACTTCTCAGTACTTCAGTCTATTACTTCCCTCCTCAAATCTTGAACTGGTAGCTTTAAAAATGTCTGTTCTGTTGGTCTGGGGGATTGTCATTAAGACAATACAGATAATATTATTGAAGTGTTTAAAAAAGATGACTTACATTGACAGATTAGAAAGATAGCTGCTTCTGAGAATTCGAAAATAAAAGCTTAGAGCATAAAAATGTTTGGCATGTGCTATGTTTGGGAGAATTTGAAGAATGATCTAAAGTTAGCAAGCAATCTATTAATGAATCCCTTCCTTGAGCAGGTATTTTAATGGGCAGAGATATTCAAACTAGGATAACTTTGGAATCCTTTGGTCATCGCTGTTGAAAGGGCCAGTATGTCTGTCAGAAAACAAAGCAAAGTCATGCCCAATGGCTTGAGGAAGAAGGAAAAAACTGTGCAGACCAACTTTTTTGTTCTGTGTCTGATCCGGGTGGGCTCCTCTGCAACACCTCAGCACATTCTGCTGTTTTGGTTCTGCTTGAGAAAGGAAAATCAGTGACACTGGGACATGGACCCCAGAATAGGCATGAGGTGAATCAGGGGACTCAGTTATGTCCCCTCCTTCCACTGATGCCAAGGATCTTTGCAGCTTAAATTCATCTTTTAATTCTTCCCCTCATAAACAGTGTGGGATGATTTCAGTCATTAGGTGTCTTATTATCTGCATAACTTTGCTTGGAAAGGGATGATAATAAAACATGTTGCACAATAGAGCATAGACTCGTTTCTTCTATTAGTGTAAAGTTTTGTGGGGAATGTCCAGTGAATTTTAAATTAATAGTATTTTAAATGTTTAACTTAAAGAATTGTTGCATTTTTTTGTAAAACCCTCAATGCTCTCTGCTTTGTTACCTCAAAGGCATCCATCAGAGGGAATGTTTGAATGGATTAACAGAGCCTGTGCCTTATTCTTGGCTGTGCTTGCTGTGGTGCAGGATCTTCTGCAGTGCGGGGTTTTGGATGACTCCCCTGTGAAAGTACTTTCTGCCTCCGTGGACACTGCACCTGGTAAAAGTCAGGCAAAAGGAATGAAGAGATCCCCTATTCCCAGAGTTCTTTATGCCAATAAAGGAGAGCTACCAAGAAAAGAACAGAGGAGGCTATGTTTTTTTTCAGCTCTACTGAAACTCAGGGGGGAAAAATACCAGTCAGTGCTTGGCAAATATTAAAGGAGATACTTCATATTGAAAGAACTTTGATTTTTCAGCTTCATTGAATTGTATTTAATTTTTCATTTTAAAGGAAGAATATGCTATAAAAATACTGTCTACAGCAATGATGTGAGAGCTGTGCAGACAGGCAATATTTAGCATTCATGTGAAAGAAGCATGGAACATACCATTAAAAGGGCATCAAATTTTCTCACTCATCTCAGTGGACTGCTGATTCAGTCTATTTCCTCTCTGCTCAGGAAGGCTTCAAATTCACTTATTGGATAACTTCTGTTCTGTGTCTTGAACATTCAGTTTCTGGCATTTGTTCCTGGGAATATGGGGATAAAATAGCTGAGAATATTTTCTGTCAGCCAAAAATGCAGAAACATCTGAGAGGTTTCCTAGTTATGTTCAGCATCATCAGAGGGTCCTGAAAGGCTTTTGGAGCCATTTTGGGTGATGGGGAACTCCACAGAGAGTTCTGGGGACATGGGAATAACACTGACAAATCCATAAACAGTATTTAAAAATAACTGACTTATTTGCTCCGATTCTGTTTTTTCCCATGGTGTCATATAATCATATATGGGTTCACTGAATGTGATGAACACACCAGGGTACCATACCAGACTAGCAGGACTTGAAGACCATCCTAGCAGCCCACTACTTGCACTGCCCAGAAATTCAATTTTTTTTAGTCAAATATTCTCTGAAACAACTGTAACAATAAACTCCCCCACTGTTCATTCTATGCATGTTGGTGTAGTGAGCTGTGCCTGAGAGTATAAAAGCAAAGAGAAGTGCCAGTGGATGTGGTCAGGATCTCCTGATCCCTAACTGATAATGTAAATCAAGTTACATTTCTAAACTAAGTATAACATCCTGATACTGTGGGACCAAAACCTGGTACCTTTGCTCAGGATAAATAAGATGTTACTTCTTGATTTGTCTTACGAATTATTATCAGCCCAGCTTCAATAGGATTACTTTGAGAGAGGGTACTTATTTTGGGTAAGGAGAGCAAAATAAAGTCTAATTTGATGTTAAATGCAGAAAGTATATTTAGTGACTGCTCCTACAAATGTCTTGCTCATGAAACTCTTTTGGTAACAGAAGCTGTCCATATGGTATGTTCAGGGAACTAGACTTTTATTTCTAAATAAGAGTCGTTAACTTCGTCAATACTGTATTGCTGCATTTTTTTAGTTTAAAAGAGACACAATCATAAATTGTTCTGTTCTTTTTTCTTTTTAGGAGAAAAAATCTTTTTATAAAGTTAATTTACCATTCAACAAATTGTGACTTAAAAATTATATAAGCTTTATCTTTTTGTATGTGTTAATTTGTTTGACATTTTAAGACTCTTTTCTATAGTCACTGTAGACATAAGGATTGTAGCATTCATTATGGGAAATGTCCACAAAATTACCAATGAATTAATAACAAGAAGTGACTAACACATTGTTTTCCAAATATGCTGAAGTCCAGCTCTACAAAATTATGAGATGAAAGAACNCAGGGGGGTTGCAACTAGATGATCTTTGAGGTCCCTTCCAACCTTGACAATTCTATGATTCTATGATTCTAACTGACTGGCCACTCAGCCAAGTGTATATTTCCTCCTGTGTATTGAACTCTGAGTTGTCAGAACTGTCCAGGAACATAGTAGGCACACAGATAAAATACCCTGTGTTGTATTTTGCTGGAAAATATGGATGAGCTCCACCTAAACTGGTCCAGCCTGGCCAGCTGTGAATGAGGAGCTAGGTCATGGCTGGTAGTGTGCTATGATGCCTGAGCCATGCTGCTGCCAGGGGCTGTTTAGGCAAGCAGAGCTGCAGCTTTCCCTGACAGCGGGTCAACAGCTTATGCAGTATCAGCAGGAAAGCAACCTCCCAAGGGTCCCTGGGGCATTGAAATTGTCCAAAATTCTCCCAGAGTGTGAGCCACTGGTTAAGAGCTAATGACCTTACAGAAGTGTTGCTGCCTCCAGACTGATTTTGTTGGGGAAGGGATGTTGTAGATCTGGGTGAGCTCTTGTTTCTCAGCTCACAGGTCCACTTCAGACCACTCTGGGAAGTTGAAAGAGGTCAGTTGTGTGCACCTACACCATTCGTTGCCTGTTGGTTGCCACAACAGAGAACAATCCTTCACATTTTTGCTTTATTTAAAGAGTTCAGAAGTTCTCCTGCAGAGATGGTCACCCCAGAAGACAGTGATCTGCAGCCCCTACTGTGCTCCTGCAGATGCAATAAGCAACCTGCCCTTGGGCAGGCAGGAATTCCTTTTCAACCCTCTTGCCTCCCGGCAGGCAGGCTGCTCTGTGCCCCTGGCACTGTACCTGCTGGAGACAGCTCATACAGTGAGTGACTTTTAGCTACTACACTAGGTGACTGTTTTCTCTGCATTTAATATTCTAGTTCCTTTCTTCCCAAACTATCCCACTTTGCTGCTGCCTGTGCTGCAGCTGAGCTGGTTCTCATCCAGAGTTACAGAAGTCCATTATGCTCCATTGCACCATTTTCATATCACTGTACTAAGTTATTTCCTAATAAAAAAGTTCTAAGATATTGTTTGTTTATGGACTTGTGTCCTGTTTTGGATCCAATACTTGATTACTTTTTTCTAAGTCACCAGTGAAGCACCTTTAAATCATTTGTGGCATTCTCCAGGATTTGATTTGATCAGTTAGTCTCTGAAAATCTGTATGCTGGAAACAGTCTCTGAGATAAGGTTTTAATCTGAAACCGTGATCTGAAGGTAAAATCTTTAATGTGAATGCAAATGGACATGATGTTACATGGAGAGGCCCGAACAGTCCTGCAGGTAAGGTCCCCTTTGGTCTATTTGTCTATATTATTTAGACTTAAGCATTACCCAAAAGGGTCTATAGTTCATGCCTGCATGTAGATATGTTGGGTGACATAGTCTCTGTATTGGATTGCTCAGATTATAAGCAGGTAGATATTATGTAGGAAAAAATACAAGAACACCCTAATATAGCATGGTTGAGCATAGATGTGCGTTCAGTTTGCAGTTTAATCTCACTGTGCTACAATCCTGTATATAATTTATGATTAAATTTTACATATACTCTGTTACACTGCTATCTTATTTTAATGAATGTCACTATCCTTACTTTGCTAGTAATTTCTACCTGAGTTTGTCTGTGAGAGAAACCCCCAGAATTTATGACTGGGCCACCTTGCTCCCTCCTGATGCTTACCTCTATACTGAAGGCCCATAAGATGTAGGCAATCTCCCAAGGAAGGTGGTGGATTCCCCTACATTAGGTCCTCTAGAGTTGTTGTTTAGTGCCTTTAAGAAGAATGTGACAGAAATGCAAGGAACATAAGTACAAGAATTTCTCAATACAAGGACTTTCTTTTTGATATGATTTATGACCACTGGATGTTTTTGAACCAAATATTCTGGGATATGTTCCTCTGTTTGAGCACCTTCTAATCCCTTTGCCTATAACTGCCTTCAGCTTACCTGTGTGTCATGAGTGGTTTGGAGCCGGGGGAGCCCTCCTCCCCTCTCTGTGGGCGTGGCTTTCTTGTGCAGTGTGCTTCTAGAACAAAGCAAAGCTGTGGTTCTTCAGGGTCAGGGTCTCCAGGACCTTGTCTGGTGAACCCACTGAGATGCCTCAACCCTTTAGCTGTGTTAGCCCTGGTATTTGAAAACAGTTGTAGCAGTGAGTCATGCAAACTAATGGACACATCACTGCAAATTCTTACCCCTGTAAATAGTCTTCACAGTATCGAATACTCAGGAGTCTTCTTTAAGCAGACACATGGGCACTTTCCTACTTATCTGAAAGGAAACCTTATTGTAACACTTTTTCTGGCTATGCAATAGTCAAACTTATGTCAGAAATAGCTAGCTGCTAGATTAGAGATGGCCTTATGCCTCCCTCTGTTAATTGCTTTCTACGGTGTATTATACAGTATGTGTTAGAAGTTGCTGCTGTTCAAACAGAGCTTTTGCATGTGACTGAGGAAGCACAAGGATTACATGCCAAGGAAAAACAGATTCAATTTTCTAACAAGATGAAGAGTCATTAATATTTTTAGAGTATTTGCACATGTCTGTAAATTGTGTCTGCTGAAGTGAAAATTGTACAGATGATCAGTATTTGATAACATGTTATGGAATTAAAAAAGATAGCTTCTGATCCCTGCGTAGATTAAAGAGCATGAGGCTTACTTCTTTGAAAGAAGTTCTGTATGAATCATAAAAAAATGCCTTGGGGGTTCAAGCTTAACAGATCTTTCCCTGTTTAATTCTGCAAGCATTGGTATTTGTAGGTAGTAATCTACCTAAAGGCTGCCTGGTGCTTTCCCACTTGAGTTAGGGAGAATGAACAGTAATAAGGCATTCTGCTGAGCAGGATTGATATTCCACAGCAGATTATAAAGGACTTGAGTAAACCTGTCTTCCCTTTAGCAGAAGTAAGACTGAGAAATGAGTTTAATTTGTTGGTTTATTCCCTTTGAAGAAAGGTATCAGTAAAGGGTATTTGTCAATCTGCTACTGCAGATCTGTGAAGAAAACCTAATAATATATTTCTCTGTTCCTGTTCATGAAAGTGATCTAGATTTAAAATAACCTCTCCCAGAGGAGTGGGAGGGGAAGGATTGTTTTAAAGTGGGATGAGAAATATCCTCAAAAGTTTACCTGTGTGCCCTAATTACTGGGACCCATTTACTGTTACATATGTTTGTTACAGACATATTTTTGTAAAACACTGGGATTTGGGAAAAGCTAAAAAGCTGTAGGAAACAAATGAGTTCTTACACAGACAAACAAGAGACTGAGATAGCCAGAGAGAATCTTGTACTTTACACTGCACTTGCACAAGAGCTTGGTGCACAAATGTTTAACTACTGCCAGTCTTTGTTGGAAGAGAAATCCTGTCTCCACTAAATTCAACAGGATTTGCAGCACAAATTACTATGAAAGAGGCAGGATTTTAGCTAAGGTGAAACCAGACAAAGATGTAGCCTATTGCTGGAATTACAGAAGCAGCATACTGTAAAAGTAAGATCAAATTGTAATTCAGAAAGTCTAGTTTTCTATTACCTTGCATTTTGTTTACGAGAGAAAGAACAATGATATGGTAGTGTTTCTTACCTGCTTTGCACAGGAGTCTGTAAAGAAGAGGTGAAGAAATATCCTTGTACTTATACAATGCAATGCTGTTGATAATACACCAATGTACTTGCTTTTGAGAGTACCAAGTAGCTTGATTTTCTCTTATTTCTCATTGAAGGTTTTTAATTTTCTACTTTACAGTTTTCTGCTAAGTAAATAGGAACATGTGAATCAGTACGTATCACCAGTACATATTTTGATTATACCACTGTCAATACTTTAAAATTCAGAATTTTCCTGCTTTTTAATTTACTAATAATATTAATAATATCATATTTAAAAATGATCTCTTAATTGATCTAAAATATGGCGTGTGGCCATGCTTACTTTTAGAAAAGCATAGTATCTGCAATCATGGTTTATACAATGCTCTTTAGGTAATCATAGCATGTACATCACAACACAGTGTACCTTCAGTAGATAATATGATAATACATGGACAAATTTCACACTGGGCAGTGAGGCCATATATATAATTATTTACATATGCTTGTATTTGGAAAAGCACCAAGAAATGTAATACAAACATGGATTTTAGGAGATCACATGCAAGGGTGTGTAGTTGTACCTGTGTCCTGTTAGGCATTTGCAAAATTTTACTTTTGAAACGTTTGCCTCTTGGTGTCAAATGAAATGGTTCCATTCTGTGAATCCAGCTTGCTAATTAAAACCTTATTTATTTTCTATACATTTAGAACATGAAAAACAATGTGAGATATACTAAATTAAAAGTGTTATTTAGATGCAAGAATATATTACCTCCCAGTAATTTAAATTTTTGTTCAGGACAGTAGGCCTTGAAGGAAGCATCCTTCAAGTGTAGAATTGCACTTGAAGTTCCATTGTTACCTGGCAATTGAGACTGGTTTGTGATGCCATTATTATTGGCTGGCAAATTTCCCTAATGCTTTAAATAGATAGTTTTAAATGGAGCTGTTCTAACTATCTTCAAATCTAAATGCAAATGTTTGTATGAAAAGCAAGTCCCAAATCCTTTTTATATGTCTGAGCGGTGATCTTGCCATCTTCTGAATGAAGACTGGTTAAAGAAGAGCTCGAGCCCTTTGGGCTTGCTCATGAAGCTCAGCACCCGGGCTCCTCTGGGACTGCAGCCGTGAGGAGTTGTTGAGATTTCAGTGATACTTCAACTGAATGGCTACAGGCACCTGCCAGTGCACCACAAATTAGAAAGCTGAGGCTTTTGAATGTGAAATATGTTTCTTTTTGCTTCTTTATGTCCATATTACAGGCCTACTGCAAGTTGCCTCATTGTGTTACGTATCTTAGAAGTTTCACGACTCTTTTGAGTAAAAAATTCTTCGATGCTGTGAAGTAGGAAGGGAAAAGGAAACTGAGAAAATGTGTTTTAAAAGGTCACAGCTTTTCTCATATAACTTGATGACTGGAGTGAAGTTATAACATTTGACATTTTCTGTGCTTTTCAGTTATGATGTGACTGTCCAAGTATTATTTGTTTATTAATGGACTCCTTCACAGGGAAGATAAGCTATAGTAATAAGTACGTTACTGGGGTTCAAGCAAGTTAATGTGTTTGTCCATTTCAGATATCCAATAAGAACAAAATGTTTTCTTTGTTTTGGTATGAAATTGTTGGCTAAATACAACATCACATGATAAGCCATGCTATGTGTTGACATAAGGCCAAGCCAACAGTCCTAATACAATTTTCACAGTCCAAGCCATTTATAGTTTGTTCTCAGATCCAGTCAACAAAGACCTTGAACTGAATCTATCCACTGGGACAGTAGAAAGCCCTTCCAGTAAAAACCCCATAAGAATATCTACAAAAACCTTATCATATTGAACCCAGTAAGATTTATATATATATATAAGGAAGAGGAAGCACAAGTCTAAAGTGGTAACACTTAGCGAAGTGCTTCATCCAAAGACAGACATGGCAATGGCAAAATATATTTTGAACAGTAAATGTAGCAGTGGCAGCTGACCACTTTAGAGATGATTCTGTCAAAAGAAAAGACAGTAGAAATCTAATGAAAAAGGTATCATAAAATTGTATCTAATGTTTTTGAAATCTAAAGCAGAAACAGTCTCTGTATTTACATTTGCAGGTTTGTCTGCAAGCTTTTAAAACCAGAAATGGCATCTGAAATCATGGTCAGCGTAGCAGTGGGCTATGCTCTGTTCTTGCTCTAGGGTGAGGCATTGAATATTTTAAAGAGTATTTGTGAACGATGGTTAATGGCTACATGGAGCGTGATCCATTTCAGGCAGAGTACAAAGGAACAAATGGAATTTAACATAAAAGTCTGATCTTCATATTTGATAGGAAAAGCCCCTACCTTAATGTGGACTTTATATTGTTTGAGACAGGATCATATTTTTTCTCTGTTATATATAGTTATATATTTCTGTTATATAATTAGTTTCCTAGGCACACTAAAGCATTAAAATAATAAACATAATGGATAAAACCACATCTCTACCAGAATCAAAGAAGGTATAATCAATTGACTTTGTTCTTCAGAATTTCCATCCTCATACCAAAATTTATAAATACTAGCATCAACTGCTGGTATCAGGAAGCAGCATCTGGGGTGTGGGTGCTGAGTAAATGGCTTTTGTTGGGGATGCCCATGAGGATGGTGCCACTCTACTGAAGGCACCCATTCTGTTTTCATTTTACCACACATGCACCTGCATTTGAATCTGTTGTCAGAGGAGTATTTATGACTCCCTCATGTCCTCATCTTAGAAGCTACACAGCTTGGCAACATTTGAAAAATTTCTTAGATTTCCTGCTCATCCCTTTATATTTTCTGAGTACTGTCTTGCTCTTAGTTACATCAGTTGTTGTCATGTTTTCCTTTACTAACCAGAAGGTAAAACACTCAGCATCCTTTCCATGGAAATCTTTATGATTTAAATTGTATTTAATGTTTTACTAATGTCACTGTATTTCTCCCTTTATGTGGAAAAAGCCACTTTTTTTAGAAGTCAAAACCAATGGTACTTTTGAAATCTGGAGTTTTGGTTTAGAATCTCTGTAGCAAATTAGAAACTGATGGGACACATTAACATTACCTTTCAGATCAGCTCTGTCTAGTAAAATAGGCATTAGTCCCATTTGTACTTAACAAAGAAGTAGTTTGGAAAGAGTAAATTAGTTGCTCACAGCTAGGAGGTGAGCAAGTAACATATCTAAGATTGTAGCACTATGTTCAGTTCATTTCTTCATCCTTTTGGCTATATTCAACTATTTTAGTACCTTTATGTAGTCTTCTATTACACCAATCTGTAATTTACTACTTCTCCAGTGTTCTAGGTATTTTTGTTTTCTGTTCATTCCTCTGTAGCAGTTCTTCCTGTTTCTTTGGTACTTCTGACTTAGCTAAAATGAATTTTGCATTTTGTGTTGACTGGTTTTCATTATAATCCCAGTAACACTGCATATTTTTAGGACCTAAAAGGGTCCAATTTCCTGTGATAGCAGACAACTTTTTCATAAAATGATCAAATGCCATTTTAAATCAGTTAGATTTTATTTTGCTGCTGGTTCTCCTGTTTGCAAGACTTTCTCATTACGTCACTCCTCTGATGATTGGAGACATTCTCTAATTTCCTGTCTAAATGTATTTGCTGTTAGCTTGTGTGCATTTATTGTTGTGCAGTGAGTGTTGAAGGTAGTTCTAAAGCACAGTAATCTAGGGCCTGATGCTTAGGGAACTCTCATATGAGATACGAAATATGAATGGTCTTGCCCTAGGCAGAGGATGATTTCATTAAAGTAAAAGACTGTCAGATGACATATGAAACCAATGGGAATGATGTTTTTTTTTCTTTTCTGTTTAATCATAGCTTAGCCTGTTTTTATATCACAATGCATTAAGCCTGTTGAAAGCTCAAACCTTTGAGATGACATATATGGATAATGAAGTTCACTGCATGAGTTTGCCTTTCTAGACACTTTGCTTTAAGTATGTGTCTCATTATTTTTGCTTCTTTGGCTGCTTCTGATGTGTTCTTTAAAAGCCATATCCCTGCATAGGTTTTTTTTATTAATAGAAAATGGCTTAAACATTTTGCCCTGATATTTTATGTCTATGAGATTCAGGGTAGGTTGGAACCAAAAAGACTTGATTTGACATGCTGTATCCATGTGCTGAAAATCCCAGTTTGGATTTATGATATAATTATCCACAAAATTTAAGGATTGGAATAGACTCATTTTCAAAACCAAATAAAAATGAAAATAAGTTTTTGTGAATAAAACTATTTTCATGTTTACAATCTGAAGAACAAGTTGTTGATTTTATGTTGATTTTATACCAGGATGACTCTGTTCATTTCGTAGAATCACAGAATGATCTGGGTTGGAAGGGACCTTCAAAGGTCATCTACTCCAAACCCCTACAATCAAACCTAGTTAGAGGGACATCTCTAACTAGGTCAGGTTGCTCAGAGCCCCATCAAGCCTGACCTTGAATGTCTCCAGGAATGGGGCCTCCAGCAACCTCTCCGGGCAACCTGTTCCAGTGATCTATCGCTCTCATATTAAAGAACTTTTTTCTAATATCCAACCTAAATCTACCCTTTTCTACCTTAAGACCATTACCCCTCATCCTATCACTACAAACCCTCGTGATTAGTTCTTTCCCTGCCTTCTTATAGGCCCCTTTCAGAAACTGGAAGGTCGCAATAAGGTCCCCCCAGAGCCTTCTCTTCTCCAGGCTGATTTCAGAACAATTGCTCTGGTTTACATAACATGTACGTAATCAAGCTAAGATCAAGCTTTTAATATAGTTCCTACTGCTGTCTCAGAAAATACTGCTGACTGAAAGTCACATAACTTTTGTTTTGATGTCTCCAAGGCAACACAGCTTGCTTCCACTGCCAGTTGGTTTCACCATGTGTGGAAGATACGTATTTTTTCTCATAGTATAGTTCTCTGGATTGCTTTAAAATTTCCTTCTGTGATGACTGCATATTTCACTCTGCATCTGCAATGTCTGTATTGAATTGAACCACACTTTCATTCTAATCTTGGGTTTATCTACGTATCAGGCACCACACAGGTTCAGCTGTCTTCCAGTCATTGTACATTGTAGCTGATTTTATATTTCAAGTTTTTGTTACTGTTTTATTTTTTGTTGTTGGGTTTTTAAAATTTTTTTTTTTAACTAAATATTTCCATCACTCAGGCTTTTTTGCTCCTACACACTTCTGCAAAATGGTTCCTATGGTGACAATGCTAAATATCTTTCTGTGTGCCTTGCATTGCCCTCTGTCATCTTTGCCTTTAGAAGAAAAGGTGATATCATGATATCCCATCCACGCTGCTTTTATAATAAGGCTAAACCAACTTTTTTGGTATATATTTGTTTTACTGAGCATTTTCAGTACATTTTTACTTATAGAGGATCTTCATTAAATAGCAGTGTGCATGAATTTTCAATTCCTGTTCACTTTCTGTTCCTCTGCCCATATTTCTTCTGTAGAACTTGCTTTCGTAACTTCTCTCTGCCTGCAGTGCCTGACACCTCTGATGCAAAGAGCCCCCTCTAGAAGACGACCATACTCTTGTCTTTTAATTTGCTTTCAAGGCTTTATTACAATTGGAGTAAATGCCTTCATGGTTGTGAGTGTTGCATTCGTGCAAATTTATTTTACTTAAGAGACCACAAAAAGGTACAAGGATCAGCTACTACAAGGATCAGCTACATGATGTCATGAATCAGCTTCGTGAAAATGTTTCCATAAAGCAAGAAGGGGCACACACTCTGCCAACCTAACAGTTCACCTGCATACTCTTACTCTTTGGGAAATGTGAAGTAGTCTGGACAGCTTTTACTGAGTGTGATACCTCAGAACTATTGCAAGGTAAAACACGTCCTGCAGGGCAGGTTATGGCATGTCAGCTGCTTTCTTCACGGTAATTTTTAACTATAGTCATTCCTATACTTGACTTGCCTCCAAATCTAAAACTTCTGTCACTTCATGTGTATTTTGAAAGAGAGAATGAATATTCCTCCAGCAGGATAATAACATGCCAGTTTTGTGTACCTACAGATTGTTAGTATGCCATACCCCTCTGAAATATTACGGGCTACTTTGGTTTCTCACATGGAAAAGTTAATCTTTGCTGTATTTATACCAATTTGAGATTTTCCATTTTCTTTTCATTTGTTCTTTTCAAAGGAGAATATTCTGTTAGGGTCTTCTTGATTTAGCCACCTTTCATACATGATTTCTGTTGAAGATGTATTGTAGTGCTAATAGCATTGCACATATAAATCATTATTCCCACTGACTCCTGCATAACAGCTTTGGGGTAGTTTAAGTGCAGCATAATTAACTTTTCAGTGAAAATTCTGTTTTGATTTGCAATTGAGAATAATTTTTTCAGTTTTGTGTGTGCGTTTGTTGCAAATCAATGCAGTAGATGAAGTATGGAGAAGAATCTTAAAAGTGATGTGCAGATTATGCATTATAGAAAAGAGTGATTAAGTTGTGGTCTAGTTGGAAGAAGAGGCTCTGCATGAGTACTACTATGGGAGTTTTAAACTGCCAGTGGCTTTCCTAGATCAGCTGGAAAAGGTGACTTCCTATCTCACTATGTAGTTGGCACTTTTGCATTCAGTGTAAGGCTGATATTTTTAATTATTTCTGTGGTTCAGAAATGAGAATTTAGTACAAAGAGGCACATTGTCTATCTGCAATATAGGGAAAATTTCCAGAAATACAGGTCAGTTGTCAAAATTCTCAATGACTGTCATTATTTGGTGTTTTCAGCTGGATCTTTCCTCTAAATAAAATCTATTAACCTAACTTTTTTGAAAATTGGAGTCAAAAGCTTGGAAGTAACATAGACCCTTATTGCATCTTCCATAATTTTCTTAACAGTTTTCCATTTTTAACTTACTGATAGTAAGTCTTGCATATTTTTGCCTATAAAGGTTATCAATAAAAGAGTCTAGTCTGCAGTGCTTTTGTCAGTGATATGATAGAAATTTAAAAACTAGAGCTTTGTATTTTTGACTACCAAAAATATAAATGTTTGTATATCATAAGAACAGTAGCTTACTGTTGAGCAAATCCAAGATAACTATGCTCCCTAAGAGTTAGGAATATGCCCAAAAATTTCTCCTTGGGAAGAGGAAGATTTTATCTCACCTATATACTGATAAAACAGATTCTGTTTTCATTTTGCCTCTTTTTGTTGTCCAGAAGGTGGGTAATGATGGACAACATAAGTGACCTCCTCATGCTCAGTTCCCGTGTTTTCACCCAATGATGTATATAGTACCCCAGATATGGAATTGGAGGAAAATGTATGTTCAGCCCAGGACTATAGCACACACAGGGCAGATATCTGCTGAAATCTGCTACCAGCTGTCTGATAAACACATTTTTAAAGGGTCTCTGCATTTGTTAATTTGGATGAGTTGACAGAGTGGCATAACTACATGCTTGATACAGATGCTAAATTTCAAATTTGTGCTTATGCTCTGATGCACAAAATTACCAGAAATCACCAATCTAAGGGTTGTTATTTCATACTTTATTAAGATTGATTTACTTTAATCTGGGGGACTTTTTATTTGTTTGTGTTTTTTTCAAATAGCCCCAAACCATTTTGGTGCAAATTCTCTGATGCCATTACAGCCTGAGGGTAACATTGGAAATGGAAAATTTCAGCCTGAATGGTTCAAATATAACAAAGTTATGAGCAATGGAAAATTAGATCTGTTAATGGGAGCTGTATGTCACCTTTAGTAGTAAAAGAAGCTTGTAATACTGCTTATGATGCAGACAGAACAGCTTTTAGTCACTGCTTTTTAACTTCCTCAGAATGTGAAGGGTAATGCAGCTGAAATGCTTAGATGGTATTAGCTTATGACAGCAAACAGTTCTTTGCAGGTGTAATTAATAAAGTAGATTATGACCTTTGCCATCTGCTTAAGTTATGTTTATAAGAAAAATGCTTTCCCCACAGTGTAAGGACACATATAATTAAGTGTTGACAGCTCAATTACCTGTGAACATTCATACTTAAAATTCCCCACTTCAGAGAACATAAAAAGGCACCAGCAAAAAAGCATATGCATGTATATGTAGTACATTCACTGGAACACCTTCATTCTCTGAAGATACTCAGTGAGTCCCTTACCTGAGTCTGTGGTGGCTTTGTCACTGCTTCTCACCTTAGCTTAAAATGTCTTTCTCGGATGGGAAAGACGGCTTAGAAGGTGATACTGAGGAGAAAAGACAAAAAAAAAGAGGCCAAAGGTAAAAAAGAGGCCAAAGGTAATGACTCCATCCGTATTGCTCTCTTCCTGTGACCTTGTTTTTAGGAAAGTCCCAGGAGCCAGAGACAGTAGGTCTGTTGTCTGATGCTAAGCAATATTATGGGATGCCAGTGTGAGGTGGGATGCATTTTAATTGGACTTCTCTAAATTATGCAGCTATCACACAGGTCTCTGTGATTGCAAGGTCTAGGTTCCTGACACTCCTTTCCAATTCAAAGTTCCTGGGATCCCTCCCCTCCCAATGACGGTAATGCCAAAGTTGTCTTAAATCTGTCTCCTAACTATCACGAAGATGCCTGAGTTATTGGAATGTAAAGATTTCCAGGCATTTGTATTTACAGGCTACATTACCCATTTTTAAGGGAAATGTAATGGTGTAAAGAACAGCAAGATGTGTATTTCTGAGTGATTTGTCTGTGCCATATGAATGATTGATTTAATCCAGGATCTTGTCTCTCTCTGCCGTTTGCAGAATATAACGGCAGGCAGTTAAAAGGTGGAATGCATACTAACTTAGTGGGAATTTTTTTTTCCAATTTTCTGTGTAGTGTGAGGTGTGAAGGCAATCTTTTATGGATTAACTTTAGTTGTTTTCATGATTCATATAATGGACTAAATGTTTTCTAACTCTTACTAAATCCTTTGCCTGGATGGATCTTTTCAATAGTTGAACAGGATTATTTTTAATGTTAAATAAAAAGAATATTCCCTCTCCTGCTTTTAATTCTCATTCTTCTTGCATTGCATGTTGCCTTCCTCCTTCATTATGAGAGGATATTAAACTTAGAAGCTCAATACCTTTAATGTCTATATTGCAGATCCCCTCCAGCCTTTCCAGCTGCTTACTTTATAGCTGTTAACTAGAAGTTTTGCCACCTCAATTTCGCTGTGGGTTTTTTGTGGGTATTTTTTTTTAGATAATTAAGGAAAAATCAAATGTAACTCCTTTAAATATCCTCATTTTAACAGCCCTCCTTTGAAAACCTAATCACTCTGTTCTCCATTCCTTCCCTTACTCTACTTCTGAACTGACAGAATATTATCCTGTCCAACAGTTATACTTCCTTATTATCTTCACAAGAAGAACTTTGCCAAGGGCTTTCTAAATGTTATACATGCTGTCACCTTTTTCTGAGTGTTCCTTTCAGAGGGATTCAATTTTCTGCTGGAAAACTCATCCTATTTACTTTCTATGTTGCCTTTCAATGTGTGCACTAGTTCTATTTCAATGACTCCATTATGAATGAACTGGTTAGGACTGAGTACAAGTTTTACTCACTTGCAATTCATATGGTTGACATGAAGTATTTAAGTAACTAACTGAGCTGCTAGCAGAAAAGGAGAAAAAAAGTGTCTTCTTGAATTGAGATGAAAGTTGGTATCTTAAGATCTTACAGATCCCCTGACTGAGGACCTTCCCAAGCTGCTGGCAGTGGCTCTTTATTACCCGTTTTTTTTCCAGCACCATTTCTTCTAACATATCTTTCTCAGACTGTGCCTCTTTAGCACCCTTCGTGTGAAGAAAATTGACTACAAAGACATCTCATCTTTCTGAAAATGTCCCTGCTCTCCTTGGTGAAGAGTATTATGTGTTTTACAACACATTCTGCTGTGGTGGACCTATGAATTCATTGCTCCTTCCACAAATAGAAGTGTGAGAGGATGAAGAATCTCACCTGGTTGATTTGGAAAGCTGCCTACCATCTGGTGTGGCCATACCTGGCTGTTGGTATGATGGTGGCAAGAAGCCTTATAATGTCTGAGCTTGCCTGGATCTCCTGTGGGGCTGCAGCAGGTGGAGCTGACGTACAGCATGTGTTCAAAAAACTAACTGCTTCAAAAATGACAGTTCATACATTTAGGAAAATGAATTATGTGATGTGATTGTCTCCAGCAGCAGGGAATTGGGCAAAATTAAGTGGCGAATCCTTAATGACCTGTGAAGCAAACTAATGAAAGGGACTGAAAAGTGCACGCAAAATGCCATGAGCATTTTATATCCAGTCTGCCCTAGTGAAATACACAGTGAGAATTAGACTGTCTTCATTTAAGTCTGAGTCTTCATAACCATGCAAAAAAACATATGAGACTGATGATGAGTTATAACTTCTGTTCTATAATTACGTTTTAAAAAACTTAGATAGATTATGGTTACTAAAAAATAAGCCTGTATGTGAACTAAAAAAATACTCCGCTGTGTCTCAAATTAATACCTTGCCAAAGGGCTGAAATCTTGAATATTAGATACTGATTTTATAATGGAGTTCATTGTAATTCAGGAATTGCAGAGTTAGCTGGCCTTGAGGAGATAATACTAACTACCTTTAACATGGTGTAACAAATAAATACTTGAGGTAAGGACCAAAACCTACATACTGTGTGGCAATGCAACAGCATTTTCAGAAGCTGTTAAGAGCAACGACCAAACTGATATTTAATACGAATTGTACTTCTAAACAATTTAGATGGTTTTGAAAATTCTGTCTGTAGTCTGTGTTGTAAAACAAATAAAAATCCATGGATTGTTTTCTGAAGCAGTTAAATATTTGTGATAGATAAGCAGCACTTGCTAATGACATCTGACAACATGGTTATTTGGCAAATAAAAATGATGCAGGGCCTGATTCTCCACAGCTGCAGATCACTCGTGGACAGTCAAACCTGGGTAAAGTGACATTCAGTCTGACAGGAGTGTGCTGCATTCATTTAGCATTTGAGTGAGATGGCTGTTTCTTGAGTTTCTAGGTAAGGAAGAATTGGGGTCATGACAATTTCATAGCTGTTTTCCAAGTTTAGCTTTAGAGAAATATGCTAGCAGGTTGGCATAAATTTAAGATGGCATAACTCAGGAGCCCTAAATTGCATGCAAAAAAAAGTATGTCAAACAGATTGGCATACATGAAGTTAGGTCCCAAGATTATTCATATATTTTACTTTATATAAACATTGGATTAGAAACAAATCCAGGCATGAGAGATCTACACTAGCAAGCATTGTGGAGCACCAGGAACAGACCTGGGGGGAAAACGGGTAACCATTGAGTTCTCAGGACCTACATTATTTGCATTTCTATGGGTTTTACTGTGGACAGAATCTAGTCTGGTCCTGTGGGCTGTCTGCCCTTTGGAACATGGAGTTCAGCAGGGAAACTCCTGGAGAAAAGGCTGCTCTCTAAGGCTGCTCCATCAGGGTTTGCTTCTGAAGTTTGATCCTGATTGAAATCAAAACACTGTAATAGACATGTCTCATCTGAACCTAATATTTTACTTAATTAAATGATTCCAGCATTTTGCTCTTAATTATTGTGCTATGAACTATATGAACCTTTCATTCTTTTCTGTGCAGGCTCCTATATCAATGTGAATGGTGCAGCAAGTTAGGTCAAATGAATGCTGATCTTTAAAGAAACTCTGTGAGTAGTTTTTTTTGAATCCTGAAAACACCTTGGTGGAGTGTCTGCAAATACAAGAAATCTTAAATCTCATCTGTATCACTGTTCTAGCAGTCTCGCTAAGTGCTGAACATAGAGGCTTTTCAGTTACCGTCTTGAAGCATATGCATCTCCCTATACAGGAAAACAGACACCCCAGGCTTGATTCAGTTGTCTACACTGTGTCATTTCAAATGACTGAGATGCCTTAAAGCTCAAGGGAATCCCTCATAGGATTGACATGAAGTGTGGGAGACCTGTGCTCTTTTGAAGCAGCAATAGGAAGCTAAGAGTGACCATAGAATCGTAGAATGTTTTGGATTGGAAGGGACCTCCAAAGGTCATCTAGTCCAACACCCCAACAATAAACAGGGACATCTCTAACTAGGTCAGATTGCTCAGAACCCCATCAAGCCTGACCTTGAACATCTCCAGGGATGGGGCCTCCACCACCTGTCTGGGCAACCTGTTCCAGTGTTCAACCACCCTCATATTAAAGAATTTTTTCCTAATGTCTAACCAAAATCTAGCCATTTCCTGTGTGATATCACCGAGTATCTCGAATGCTATTAATGCCAATGTGTCAGCCAATGAATTTAATACCTGTGTTTCATGGTTTGTGGCACCATGCTTAGTAGATGTATAAATCCTTATTTGTATGTAACTACAAAAATTCATACAATTAGCAGTGCTGAAAACAGTGGTGCTCCGCTGTGAAACAACAAGACGGCACACTAACATAAAATAACACCTCATGATGGTGATGGTTCACCATGCATTTGAATGAGTAGTTAGTGGGGATTTGTCATATTCATGACTGTTAAAATGTCCATTTTACTTACTCCTTTTTCATCCTCTTTTGTTTCCCATTAACTTTTCCATTAAAAAAAAAAAAAATAGGAAACATCTCCCCCAGTCTGTTTTCTCTTCTCTAAGTTACAAGTTTATGAAGTCTCACTTATTCACAGTAGCATGGTTTTACTGCAAGATTCTGAGTCTAATCTACATTTTTTTCTGGTTAGCAGCAGTTAAGAAAAGGGTTTATTCCATTAAAAATCTACTTTTTAGCATAGTAGCATTAGTATTCTGTTAAAATTAGAGTACATATGATCTCTTTCTATGACATTTGTTTCATAAGTTAATCAATAAGATACTGAGTAATGGCTTTTCAATGTTTGCGAACATCTAAAATTCAAGTATGAACGTCATGAAAATTGAAGAATTCGTTGGTGCTGTTTGGATATACTTTAGTGATAGAAGATGGCTGTACAAAGTTTTTTAAACATGCTGGATCTTTAAAATGTGTTTTCTAAGAGTAGAACATCCATTCATTTGCTTCAGTTGACTTTTCCTCAGTCCAGTATTGATTTTAGTCAAGTACTGCTACCCATCAGCAGACCAGTTAGATTTAAGTGCATTCTTGAAGCTTGGCATATGCTTAAATGGTTCTCTGAAAAGGGTTGAATCATGATGAATGATGCACCAAAACTTAAGGATTTAACCACAGATAATATTATTTCCTTTCCCAAGATATATTTGTTACAGAAAGAAGGTATGTTGACTCTTTCATCAAATGAACAGATCAGAACATGTTTAAATTATTTCCTACAGAAAAGCTAATACAATTTTTTGTGTGAGTAGCAAATGATAGGCTCAAATCACTAGTCAATCTTTGTTATTAAGGACAGAATCAAATAATGCAGCATGTTTGGAGAGCATCGGCCTGGAATGTTTCATTTTCTGTAAACAGCAAATAGAATGAGACACTTATTTGCAGCATACTTCACTTTCACATCAAATCCTAGTAATGGTGACATTTAAAAAATATATTTTTGCAATAATACTGTTACAAAACATCTAAGCTTGGTATGAGTAGCAGAGGTCATAGCGAATCCTTATTGTTATCTGTGGGAATATGAGGAACATTCTTTTAGAGGAGATAAACTGAAATACATTTGCTAAACATACCATAAAAGCACTGTTAACCAAGGTTTTTAATTTTCCTTTGTAACAGCCCAGTTTGATGAATTGTCATGATTAGCTCTGGAGAAATTTGTATTAAAATTAGGTGGGACTCAAACAGAAAAAAATAGTGACATGCTTGGGAGTCATTACAGATTGATTCATATGAGCAATTAGCATGTCTATCAGCTAGGAACAGGCATCATTTATTTATTTTATTTACCTCACATGCAGGGTCATGATAACCAGCTCATTAGTGAGTTTAAAAAGAGCTACACACCCAAACCCATGTAATGACCTAAATCTTCCTCCATTGCATTGTGTGTCCCATGCTGGTGGTACATTTCCTCAGCTGTACACTCACAAGAGCAGAGCCAGCATCCAGAGCGAGTTCCCTTGTGTTCTTGAGTGCCTGCCCTGGGAGTGGACTGGCTGCACCCCCAGGGAGATACCAAAGTGGCGTTTGCCAGCCCTGACCTGCTCTGAGCTTCTGGAGAGGACTAAAGACCCAGGACTGATCTGAAAAGAGAAACAGGCAGTAAAACATTTAACTTTTAGGTAATACATCCCTCTCTTCTTGGAGGGAACTGAGAATAGACCTGTTCTGTCTGAAAAGAACTAAGAGCAGACCTCCTTCTGGGAGGAGGTGGCAGAGTAGAGTCCAAGATGAGACCTTCATTACTATGAAGCAATAGGAAGTGCAGACTATAAGGGAATCATTGGAAATGCCTCATCTTTCTTGCAATGAAGGCATGAATCAGAGCAAGAAAAGAAGAGCTGGAGCCTGAACAGCATTTAGTAAACCTCTCCCAAAGACATATGTGAATGTAACACCTGTGGGCTGATGGGAGCATGGGCCCACATCTGTTCTTCTGGCAAGTGTATTTACAGCTAGACTCCTATGCAAAACACTACATAACAACCTTCTCTGCTACCTTTTTAAATAGGAGTGGCTGTGAGTGAGAAGTCAGTGCTGTCCATGGCAGCAGGGTCCTTGAAGAGCACTCACCCTATGAGACTCTGCAGGGATGGAGGCTGGGCTTTGCTCCCTCCTTGCCTTCCATTATATCTCAGGTGGGAGGCTGGCTGCTATGGGCCCAGCTGGAGCACCTCTGGGATACATGTGCAGGCACCTACAGCATGTTTAGAGCCAACAGGGAGATGTTCAGGGAGCTTATGTGTCCCTGGCCACTGTATGAGGCCTTTCAGCTTGCAGTCTAGGGCTTGTGCTGAAAGGCTGCTGAAGTCCTATTTTAGATGTCTAAATCCTTCCTTTGGAGCTGGCTCTTGGTTTTCTCTGGCTAATCAGCAATAATAATTAAGATAACAGAGAGAATGATTTTGTATAGATCACTTCTCAAACTACACTTTTTGAAGAATGGAGAGAAAACATGCTGATGAAAACCAACTTGCTAGTTCAGTTCGGTAAATCAGTAACAACAGAACAACTAAGGGATGTTACAATAAAATCAGAATGTACTTTTTAATATAGTTCCCTTCATGCAGTCTGTACTATAAGTGGCAGGCAGCTGAAAGACATTCTCTGTGTTGTCATGCATTTTAACTCCCTAATTTGGCTATTCAATTTAAACTACAAATGCAACAGTCTCCGGATTTTTAAACCTCTTGGCTAATGGGATAGATGGCTTCAGCATGTCCTATGAGAAAAGGACATGCTATAGGCTGTGCCAAATTAACTTCAGTTCTTTAATTTAAGGGGCACACACTTGCTGCTAGATGAAAACTAGTATGAAATTGGGCATGGTTGGCTAACAGTAATGATAGAGTTTTTCATTTTTACTTTATTATGTCTGCTAAGTACAAATTTACCTTCAGAGTTCAGCCAAGAGGAAAAATAACTACAATATTAGCATCGGACAGAAAGTATATTTGTTCCTTTAGCAGTTCTTTTTCTTCATTCATTGTTTTTAAAAAGCTTTATTTAAAAGAAAATTAATAGTTCCTTTTCTATGACTACAGAGATTATATTTTATAATTTTCCTTTGAGCAATTATAATCTTTTTAATAGCTGTTTTTTCCCAGATAATGTGACAATAATTGCTAGATTAAAAAAAGAGCAGTTTGATCGAGCTTGAATGCTGGCTTGATCCTATTTCCACTGAAGTCAGAGAGACTTCTTCAGTAAGAAGAGACTTGGAATTTGCTTCATGATTGTTTCTTTTCTCCTGCCAAATCCTCTTTCACTCATCCAAGACAGCAAAGAGTTCTGCTTTCAATCACAGTCCTGTAAATCTGGTCTAACTGCATTGACTCAATGAGCTTATTTTTGTAGAGATCAGTATAAATGAGAGAAGGATTTATCCCAGTTGGATTAATACTTCTTGTTAGTGAGGCAATGTACTATATAATTGGCTCTATCAATAAGACTTTGCCAGTATTAACTTCTTTTTCAGTCTATGTGTGAAAGCAGATGGAATATATCATAGACTGTAATGGATATGAAAGTTACAATATCTGGAAAAAAAGAAGTTTTTATTTGGCTGGAGCTTTTCATCTTTTATCCTGAAATTTAAATATGGCAACAAAGTGACATGTATTGCTATCCATTGCTCATTTTTTGTTGCTTATCTGTCCTAGATGTTGTGACTGCTGGCAGAACTGTTTGAAGGGTTGGATCCTAAAATAAGAAGCACACAAAGTGCTATTATTATTTATAGCATCTACAAGGTGCTATAGATAGAAGATCTAGAAACAGCTGATTTGAATCTTAGCCCATGGTTAATGAAAGTGAAGTAAATGAAGGTAACAGATCAGAGAAAGGCAAAATTTGGCAGAATTCACATGTTTGTAGTTATGTTGAGGGTGGGATTTTAGCTTGGAAAAGTTTTCTACTGTAGTTATAAGAAAACAGAAAAAGAGAGGGTCTTTTCTAGATGGAGGGGAGAGTCTTAATATGACATCTTGGAAGGAGTCTTTATATTGTTTAACTGTGGAAAAACAATTTTGAGTGGGTGCTGTGATAATCTGGGAGCTCTCAGGCGATCTGAGTTATTACGTTTTAGAGCCAAGAACTTACTTGGCATGGATTTTTTTAAATAACTCTTGACATATTTATTTTTGCTGCAGTTTTTCCAAACAAGAAGGGACCACACTTAGTCTGTGCTTAGAAATCTGGAATATGTTCAAACAATAAAAGAAGGAAAAAGATAATTTTGTTCTCATAAATTCTGATACACAAAACAGCTAACAGTGGCACTGATTTATGTGCTTGGCTCCTCTTCTATATTTTGGCAGATTTCTCTCTCTATATATATATACATACATATATATTTTAGCTGTCTGTTTTTCACCTGTATACATGTGTTTCAAGAATTCATGCAAGATAAATTAAACATGTATGTCCTATTTGTTATGTTGTTTGTGAGGCAAGAGTCATTACACGTTGTCATTTAGAGAATATAACACTCTCAGGAAGTTTAAATTATTCATTTTTACCAAAGGAATAAAAAATTTAATTCTTATTTGACCATGCCATTTCAAAGCACCTTGGTTCTCATTAGAGTTCTGATAATCTAATGTTAGATTCATTACCATCTAAAATTATTGCAATCTGCCGCCTTTTGTTTTGATTCAAAGTCCGTAATTGTGCCACATGATGTCAGTAATTACTGAGGCTGCTTTAGGAAGATACACAAAGATACGGCAAGAAAGGATGATCAAGCCAAGTTTAGATTTGTTATGTGGTTGTACGTGTGTGTCAGAAGCTAGATTTTAGTACTGTATCTGTTTACACTTGATATTGCGTAGGTTCCAGAAAAGGAGGAATTACGCTGGAAGATGAGGAAAACAAATTAAATATAGTCTTGAATCATCCAAGATTGAAAGGAGAGGACTCCTAACCACATGAGGATGAAGAATTTATTGTATTTAATCCTTTTTTACTCCTATTTCTATTGAAGACAATATATGCTCTTCTCTTTGCAAAACCTGCTTCTCTTCCATGCAAAACAGAATAAAACAAACACTCATACCTGATGGAAATGAATAAATGTTATCGATTCCATATAATGTTACAGATTATATAACTTAAAGCACATAGAAATACTCTTTTCTAAATGGTAATTCACTTTATTAATTTTGTCTCCTCTTTATAAATGAATAAGGCAATCTTTCCACCCCAAGAGGAAGGATGAAGTGAATTTAATTTCTAGTCTTATTTTTCATATACCTTATTATGAACAGCTCATTTATGAAATGAGATTCTACAGAGAATGTAAATGTGAAGTACACATCCAATAATTTGCTGTAATAATGTAACATTACATCACAACTGATCCACCATTAAAAAATCTATAGCTTTGAGGAAGCCTGAATCCACTAATGGGACACAACATTGTGGGTAATATTGTGTCTCTCTTGTTTTTCTTAAGATTAAAAAAGTGTGTATGAGAACCAAAATATGCAGGTGTGATGGTGGATGCTGACTGTGAAGTATTTGAAAGGGCCTAATTTCATCCCTTGAAATTTTATTTCTCTTAAGAAGTTCCAATTTTGGTGACCTTAAGAATTTTGTAATTCCCTCACTTTAGGTTTTGGGGTGTTTTTTTTCATTCTAGTACTTGTGGCCACCTTTCTTTTAGAAGTGTGTATTCTTTCAGAGGAAGATGAGTCTTTTTAGAGTAAAAGAAAACAGAATCTCTGGCTGAAGAAGCAATAGATCTTGTGTGTTTAGTTTCTGATCCATCAAATTAAAGGATTTTTCATGTTCTGTGATTAGAAGTAAGAGAATCCTGTAAAATGTCAGAGTTCTGAAATACAGTTGTATTTATTGCACCACTTGAAATTAAGAAAGGTTAAGGA
This sequence comes from Brachypteracias leptosomus, assembly GCA_013401335.1. Classification (NCBI taxonomy): domain Eukaryota; kingdom Metazoa; phylum Chordata; class Aves; order Coraciiformes; family Brachypteraciidae; genus Brachypteracias; species Brachypteracias leptosomus. The sequence continues at coordinate 29,362 of VYZX01014583.1, read as the reverse complement.
AAAATCAAACTGAAACTTGACAAAAAGCATTTCCTCTTGGCTTTTGCATGAAGAAAGGAAAAAACATCAAATTTGATAGCAGTTAACAGAGTCAATTTCTGGAAGCAGCTATAAATCAAGTGCTGCTTTATTACACTGCTGCAAATTTGGAATAAGTTGGATTGCTGCAGTGGGCATTATTTAAGTTTGTACTACTGAAAATAAGAACATGATGTTTCCTGAAATCACTGGTAACGTTTAAGAGGAAAACCAGAGTTTAATAAGAAGAAGAAAAAGAGGAAGAGAAAAAAATTATGTTAAAGTGAAATGTCAAGATATTACAGTAAATAAACTAGAGTTACTACTTTTATTAGGTCTCAGTCTTATTTCATTGGGCTTAAGCGCTGCCATTTATTGTCAATAATATGAAAAAAGGAAAAAACAGAGTCAAAGCAGGCTGGAGACAAGTATGATGACTAAACAGTGTTAGAAAAGCAGGCTCCCTTTCGAGATTAAAAATGTTTTTGCCAGATGATATACACACCAAATTGTTGTTGATTACGAGTATAATGAGAGAGAAGCTATTTGGAAATTGGCCTCGGATCACTTGGAGAATTCAGTAACCAAAGAGATGAAACTAGATTCTCTGAAGGCATTACGAAATCCCTAATGCTGCGAGTCAGAAAAAAACCTCTTTACTCCCACTGTTGAACAAAAGACTAACAAAAGTAATCCTATCAAAGAGTTCTCCATGTGGCTTTATAACAAAGGGAAGGCAATTAGTGGCTAAATCAGAACTAGATTATAGAACACCAAAAATTAGCTGCATTGAAGCAAAGCTAAGAACTTCTCACAACAAAGCTGCTTACTTGAGAGAGAAGTTCTGGTTTTGCCATCTCAGAGCTCCCAGTGTGACTCTGCCATTAGCATCCCATAGTGGGGTATTTGGCTTTCTGGCTATGTCATTTTGAAGTCCTAATCTCTTCTCCTCACCTCAAGCGGCAGCTTTTTAAGCTTCCTCAAGATAGCTCTCATAAAAAAAACCTAAACAAACTAAAAAAACCACCACCTTCATAAAACCAAACGTCTCACCCACAACATACACCAGCATGTGATGTATTAGCTGCTAGCAACTTAGTCTGGGGTGTCTGGTGTTGGTCAATAGCAGGCTGAGGGCAGGAGAGTTGAAGGACCATAGATAAGTCTATTACAACAAATTTAGTACTGCAATTGTAGTGCTATCTCAGTGACAGTATGAAAGTACATTGTCAGCCTCTTTTTAATAAGAATGCATTGTATTCCAACGTTGATGTATGAATAAGCATAGGAAGATCATTAGTTCTGTGTTAGGAATTCAGCCTGGCTCATGGAAGGTGTGTAACGCTGATACAGCTTGCCAAAGACAGGCTGTTCCAGGAACTGGCTGTTTAATTAGAGTGCATCAGCACAAGAAAGCTTGACATGCAACACTTCCTGGTCTAACTGTGAAAAATATGGCCTGATATTACCTGTGTAGGTGTTTAGTGGTCAAAATGAAGACAAAGAGAGGGAAATCACTTTGGTGTTGCATCATATAGCTAAAGCACACTTATTGGTTTCTGTCAGCAGTATGGCAATTGGGTTTGATAAAGAATATCCAGTGGAAAGATATGCCCAGAATTCCTCTGAGATTAATTTATACAAGTCTGCTGTGCTGCATCAGGGAAGAGATTTTTCTGTTCTTGTTGGGCCAAATATCACAAAGCAAGATTTAATTGAAGTATTTACAACCTGAACCTAGTTACAATCTGGTAGTATTGATATATCTGAAAGTACAACTTTCTTAGCCTGTATGTAGTAAGAGATATGCCTTCTAGTAATACAACCTTACCACCTTTTTTGACTATAACTGCTGAAGAAGAAACTGTTTCTGGTAAATGGAGGTCAGGGTATAGTGCCCCATACAGGCAGCCTCCCTAACCTGAGAGAATTTTGACATCTCACTTTTTTTTTCCTTCAAAAATTAAAACTCAAAATTTTGAGACATAGATTCCAGATTATGGTATTTTTCTTTCAATAAGATGGAAAGTGTTTGTTCCAATAAAGATAAAGCCATTTATTTTGTATTTTATCACTTTATACTCATTATGGAATTGAAGATTTTCGAATGTAAGTCTATGTAGATACATATTTTGTTTTATCCTTTAGTTTAATTAATGTATACCCATGGAATATTTTGCTTCCCTTGAATCATCATTTCCTGACTCAAAGAGATATTTGCCAAGATATTTTTGACAACCTATTATCACTGGTCTCTCTAAGTATTAAGGATATACCTACCCTTCTTATCTCAGGGGGGCACTGTATTTAAAGATGACAGAAGAGCTTGCTAAAAGTCAGCATTGTTGGAACTGTGTAGCTCCAACAGTTTTGAATATGAAGCTCACCAAATATGAAAAAAGTGAATTTCAAAATATATTTCTAAGATATGTTGCCAAATTTAAATTCTCACTCCAGAAGAATTAATTTGCAGGTTGTTTTACTAATTGACTTGAACGTTACAGCTATTTCTGAAAGATTTGTTCTGTTACAAACTGAAATATTTGGAACAATCATCTTGCATCTCTAAAATATTTCACTTCTTGTGTGATATGAATTTAATACAGAATCAGGAATTTTAACTTGTGTAACAGGAGTGTCCTGGTATAATGGGTTGAATATTTAGGCACTGTGAGACAGCAATGCTATTGTTGTTTCTTCATGTGTGAATCCAAGACAATTCTCCTGACTTTGATGATTTATACACATGAAACTCTGAGATTTGACCAAGCTCTGCAGAATTTTGACTTCTGGTGATCTGAAGCAAGCATGACAGCTCTAAGGCATATGGAAGCTGATCTCTGGAAAGCTTTCACAGAATAAGCTTTGATTTAATTTTTCTGTTCACTTTAATTGTTAACTGCTTTTGTGAAATATGCACATTAAGATGTGGTGACCCATGCAATAAACACAGACTACATTTTATATATAGTCATTAATGTTCAAATAATATATAATTTCATAGCCTAGAGAAGAAGCTGCAGTAGAGTTCTTACATAGTAAATCTGACTGTTTAACCATTTGTTTCACTAGGGCAGGATTTTTACTCTGAAACTTAAATGTAATTTGAATGCCTTGGTAATCTGTGGTCATTTAACATATTTCAGTTGGATTATTGTGTGTGAAGTACAGAGGTGTTTTACATTGACTGACGGGCCATCAATCAAAGCAGAAAGGAGAGGAAGAGATTTCGTTCATCCATCTTTTCACAAGTCACTAATACATGAAAATAAGTTTTGGTAAACAATGCCTTATTTTCTTACCTGTTGAGCACAGGGTCTTATTTCTTTGCACAAATGTGTGGGAAGAAGTTGAGGAAAACAGCTAGTGAGTTACACCGTTTAACTGTGACTGGCAAATCACAAATGTCATCAGAGAGTTGTTTNGATACGATTGGCTTTCTGGGCTGCAGTTTATGCCTGACTCTTTCCATTTATTGTCATAAACTGATGCAGTGTATACTTGTACTAAATGTTGGTAGATATAACGTAGAATCTTTTGTTTCCTCCAATAAAAAACGAATGTATTTTGATCATTTGAGAAAGGAGGGATTTTCCACTCATTTGCGACCCCTGTCCTAGAGCATGCTGCTGTCAGAAACAGCCTCCCATTTAACTTCATATGACTGCAGATTAGGCCTTTTCATTGCTACATCTCAGGAACATCCCTCCTAGAGAACCATGAATTTTTAAAGCAGTTGGAAAACTTCTTTAAACATACTGTCTTGTGAAAGAATTTGTGTCTTAACACAGAAATACGCAGTCATCAGTCTGCTTTTCTGTGCTATTTCCTCTTACCTGAAGCTGTGTAATCATCTTCATTTTCTCTCCTTTGCTCAGTGAATAAAAGAATAGTTTCTCCTTCTAAAGAAATCAAATGATCTGTGAATAATCCCATTGATTTAAATCAAAAGACTGTTGCAGTGTGATTAAGAATTGCTAAATTCTACTGTTCCTTTTTTTTTGTGGGGGGAGGTGATTATTCTTCTGATGGAATACTGTGCAAGAATAGATTATTTGGGAGAATTGGCTTATTTTTTCTTATTTTAACATTATACATAAGTCATATGTATGAGAAGCTGAAGTCCTATATTCTGTGTTCCTGGCACATCAACCAGTGTAATATTGAGGGTTAGAATTTTATTTCGTAGAATTATGACCTTGGTAATGCAATAATATTTAATATTCCTTAAAGTGCTCTATATACTCTTAATACTTTAATAAGAAATTATGATAAATAATAAAAATAACAAAATTTAAACATTCTGAAAGACACAATGTCTAGTCGCATGTTGCAGTTATGTTTGAAAATGCTCTTTCTAGGGAAGGATTTCTGGGTTTTGTGTTTGTTCAAGTACCTTGAAACACAAATGGATAACGCTCAGAACAGAGGATGGAATTTCCAGTGTAAATGTGTGGGGAAAATCTACATATTACAGCATACTAAAGTATGCCAGCAATATCCGGTATTGGTGCAAAGTAATTTAAGTCAAAACTGTGTATTATTAGGCCCAGCATTGCTTGTTGAATCCAAGTACATGATAACTTGTACACAAGAAGGTATTGATGAGTGTTTCTGTGCATGTAAATGAAATAAGCTATAACCATGTATGTTTACATGAGTCAGTGATAGGCCATGTAAAGTAAAACACAAATAAATAATTAAAATGCAGTGCAACTAATGAAAACACGTGTTCCAGAGGAAGTAGGTACTACAGATGTTTAGTAAAACTTAGCCTTAAGGTCTGTCATCACCACAGAAGGCTGCAGTTTTCCAGGTAAAAATTGGAAAAACTAAGGTAAACTAATTTCCATGAAGGCTGTTTGCTTTTTAGTTTTTCTCATCGAGCCTTTTTCATGATAGATTCTAGGTGAGGTCCTTTTCTTTCAGGAGCTATTGAAGGAATAACATCAAGGAGTCCCCCTGCACCTATGACCAAGGGTCAGGCAGGGTCCTTAATAGCCCCAGCAGGTACTGAGAAGAGGAGGGGACAGCTCCTGAAGGAAGTCTGCTAATGACACCACAAAACACACACTTCTGAATTTCAGCTAAGGACAGTGTTAGGGGTCCTTACTTCTACAATAACACACTTGGATGTAGTGTTGGTTTCAAATAATGTGATAAGTGGGAGGCTCATCAGCCCCTTACATTTGCAACAACAGCACCGCATCTAACCTGGGTATGTCGGGAAGACTTTTGTCAAAGCCCTTTCCTGGCTAGTCCATGCCATATATCCACTGTCTTTGCAAATATATCACACAGCTTGCTATTTCCATCAGACAGCACAGAGTACTATTAGTCGGGTTTAATCACCTTTGTTGAGATGTGCTATGAAATGAGGCTGCTGAATGTGGACCAGTAATGTAATCAGTGCCCTGCTATCAGCAGTGACAGGATTACTTTAGCTCCTGAAGGAATTCCTTTCCAATTTTTCACGCACAAAGACTCGGAAGGATCTTCTTATAATGTTTTTGGTTTGTTTTTTGGGAGGAGTTGTGGTTATTGTATGTTTACAACAAAATACTCCAGGAACTGTTCAAAAACTTCCCAGTAAATAGTCGGGGAACCCAGCAGTCATGAATGAGAAGGAAAGTGCTTCTGATTCTTCCAATGGGAACAGATACATAAAGTGTGAAATTTTGAAAGGCATCTAGATCTTGTTCTTAAAACTGACTTTTGAAATCAGGATTTTAGGCTTAAAGGTTTTAATACGCCAAGAATCATAGAAGTCAAAATGTTGAAAACTGGGGAACTCATCAAGTGCTCTGCCCTTTAGTGAATGCTCAGCTCTAGATTAGTGGCAGGTCAGTATTTGCATAAATTGGATGAAGTTGGTCCTGTTGATGTATGTACAGGCAGCTTTTCATTAGCTTCACTGAGTCTCTCAGCCTTTCATGGGAAAGCTGGCCCTGGTCCAAAAGCAAAGTAGCTGTGTTAGCATCATGCTGTGCCTGAGAAAATATTTTCTGCTTCTCAGCAGGGTGCTTCAGCCCAGGCAGAGCACTGTGCTAGGGCTGTTCTGTGATTTCTGGGGCTGTGCTGGCTGGTGGCCTGCCTACCCACAGCAAGTACTGAGCAGTTGTGCAAACCTCCCCCAAAGTATCCAAGGACAGAAATCTGCAAGCTGAGTGGCAGCTTTCTAAGGCAGCAGTCCTCAACGTTTTTAGACTGAGCACTTCCCTTGTAACAGCTGGGCCTTCCATTTGCATCCATACTCACATTTGCCCCATCCCACCAACCTCCCTCCAAGCTTTGGTGGCCCTTAGAAAGCGATGCTGAGTAGCTCCGGCCTTAGTGACAACTTTGTATTTCTCTCTTGTCAGTCTGGGTCATTGAAGTAACTTGCTTTAACCGCTTTCTTCAATTTGTGCTAGAATAATCAAGGCAACAGAGACCATGCTTTGGTTTTAAAATACCACCTTCCACCTAATTCTTTTAATTTCCTTTGTTATAATTTCAAGGAAAAATGAATTATTTGCAGTGAAGAAAATGGAACAGATCTTTTAATGCATAGAGAAATGTGAATATTCACTGCATCTGGCTGTTCCCTCTCACACTCTACGTATGTTCTATTTATAAATAAGTTAAAGACATTTTAATGTTTTTGTTTTCTTTCCATTTCTTTCCATTTCTTTCTTAAAAATGACACCCTTAACCTGGGACTGCTAAACCAGTCCAATACATTCTTCCCAAATTTCGGTCTTTAATGTGGCCTGTAAGAGACTCCACATGAAGATTGTCTTTTGCTGGTACATGTCAAATATGGTAGCTCATAGAAAGTTACAGATGAAAGGTCTCCTAATGCTGTTACGTATTATGTTGAACATGCTGAAAGAAATTCAACCTTTTTAAGAAAAATACAGAAGATTTAATTTTAAGGGCCTGGTACAGTTCCCACTAAAACCAGCTGGATATATTTACAATGACTTCAGGGAGCGGAAGAATGGCTTTTTCTAATTATATCTAACTTAAGAATGATTGGATTGGGAAAAGAAGAAATTTCTTCTCCTGGTGTTCTGAAAATTTATACTGCACCAAGAGATCAGTATTGATTAATCTTGATATCAAATTCTGATGATAGAGTCTTTTGTCAAAACTGCAAAAGTACTTGATATATGGGATAATAAAGAGAAAAACAAAGTGAAAATACCACCAGAGGACTCCACATCTAACCAGTTTCCTTGGTGTGGTTCTGGCAGAAATTTGCAGCAGATTTATATACTTAAGATGAAATAGGGAAAGAGTTGGAGTCTCTAAGTCCTAAAAGAGAAAAATATCTGCAAGCTAGTTAGTGCATGGGCTAAGAGATCTTTTAATCACAGGAATTTTAAGATACCTAGGTTGGTGATGAAATGTCATGTCTCCTAATGGCTGCTATATATATCTATTCTGCACAGATCAAAGGGTAAAGCTGCTTCTGATGCTCTTTGCCTGCTGTTCTCATGAATAAACATATATTCTCATTTAACCATTTAATTGCTTTTAATAAAAACAGTTTTTGCAATGAAACAAACCAACCTTAGTCTGAGAAAGAAAATTATTTATCAAGAAATGTCACAGAATGACTTAAAAGTACGCTCTGCTAGCAGGTCATCTCAGGTAACTGGGATGGATCGTGGTCAAACAAGCAGCTTTTTCTAGGGGCTGAGTACTGCTAGTGGAAGGATGAGGTGCAAGACTGATTCCTGCAAACAATAGGAAACAACAGAAAACAATAGGAACTAATCTGAGAAGTAACAACACTGTGGAAAATGGGAACCTTTCCACTGCCTTCAGTGTTGCTAAAGTGACACTTTAGTGTCTTTCAGTCAGCTAATACTCTTGTTGCATAGCTCAAATGTTGTTAAAGTTTTTGTTAAATTATTGAAAACAAATTAAAAGATTTGTGATGCTGGCTTTTAGTGATGTAAACAAAAGGTAAAAATAAAATGACATGCTTATTTTAAAACAACAGAATATCATAACTTAAAGGCAATCTTAAATCATTCTTCTTAATTTAAATTAGACATATCATAAAAAGATTTCCCTGGAGATACTTTGACTTTTAGTAAAATTGGGTCTAGGGGAATGTGCTGAATATTACCTTGCTCTGGGTGTTGGTCATTGTGCTGTTTTATAAGATAATTTTCAAAAAAGAAAAAGAGACAAGGTTTCATGCTTCAAAGAAGCATTCGAGCAGAAAAAGGTACTTAATGATGGTACATTATCTTCTATTCAGAAGAAGAATTTCCTCCTTGTAATTCAGCATGTTCAGAGCTGCCTATGTAAAGACTAACATGATAAAGACCAGCGTGGGCATGGACAAGGTAGAGACTCACCATTATGTGTGTTGAGCTTACCCCCATGAAAACCCATCTAGCTGGACACTGGGCTGTGGTACAGACCCTCAGATCTGCTTTTGGGGCAGGAGCTGTGGGCTCTTCATGTTCTCTCCAGGAACCAAAAATTGAAACCGCAGTTCATATTTTTTCACAGATTCTTTGTTCACTCTTCCCTCACCACAGCAAAAGCAAAATATGTTGCTTTGAGGTTGATAACTTTGCTACAGGATTGATAAGATTTTCTTTTGACTAAGTACATTGTAAGAGTCATACACAGAATAAACCTTTGGAAGTCAAGAAATAACTATTATAAATTATATTATAAATGATAATGCATATGAATGTTCTTAAAATATAAGCAGGTGCAGAAAAAGACATGACAAGTATTGTATTAGGGACTATACCTATTAATTTGGCATAATTATTTCAGGTAACTTAATTGTAACAAACATGATTTTTACCTCTGTGAAGTTGGCAAACTGAATGTGCATTTGTGTCACTCTCCACCTCACTGCCTTGTCAGGCTAATGAAGATCTGAACTGAAAAATCAACTTTTCAAAAAGCTTTAATGACTTTCTCAAATGTTGCATTCTTGTTTTCCCATTCTACATCCCTTTTTTAAAGTGGAAGGAAAAATGCAAAAAAAATAGTCCATTTGTTTTTCCCAAGAAAGACTTAAGGAGGAAGTAGTGTTTAACATAACATTCACTGGAAATGTAGTGTAATTCTCTTCCATTTGCCTTTCTTAAAGATAGAAAGAATATTAAATATGGGACATTTTCCTTACACTTTGATTTGCTGTAATCAAACTACAGTGGTATTGCAAATACAAAAAATGTATTTTGCTTTGGTTGAAATGCAAAATTAATACAAATATGTGGCTTGGAGACCTCCTGTTTGGAGCACCACCGTTTATTGCTACCGCTGTTCCCACAGTTCCTGTCAAGCAGCAGGGCTCTGGTTTTCAGGAGGTTTTTTTCAAAAAGGCTCTTGGCTGACTCAAAGTTATATGAAAAAATGCTGAAATATCCCATAAGCTGGAATGTGCCCAGAATCTGCAGCTTCTCAGCCTAGTTAATCCTGCTGTCTATTTAAACTTTGAGACTATAAATCTCACAGAGAAGTTGCATGAGGCTCCTACAGGCCTTAACTTCAGGTGCTGCATACTGGTCTGGGAGAAAAAATCCAACACTTTCTAAACCCCACCATCCATGAACAGTCAGGCCAGCTCCACCTGATTGCCAGAAGCAATCTGATCAGAGCATCGGAGAGAAAGATACTAGGCTAAACAATAGGTATTTCCACGAAAATTGTGTTCACTGCTTTGCTTCTGACCAATACATACAGATTTTTCTAACCCTGATGCTGTAAATTTGTGACTTTGTGTTGGAGTAAGGTAAGGACAGCTGTATATCTCCATAGGGTATTCTGGCTTTTAATAAAGCCGCAGAGAGATGTGTTATTGATACCTAAAAATATACCACTCTAATCGAAGTGTGTATGACCTGAAAGCAGCCTTAATGGATTAAGTTGATTTTGTAGTGAAAGGAAAAAACAGAATCACAGAATATCTCAAGTTGGAAGAGAACCATAGGGATCATCAAGTCCAGCTCCCTGCTTCTCACAGAACTACCTAAAACTAAACAATATAATTAAGAGCGTCATCCAGATGCTTCTTGAACTATGACATACAATTAAGGTAAAATCTTTTTTGAGATACTGTCAGTGTACAGCAAGGGCCAAGGCTCCCTGAGTGCCAGGAGCTGTGGGGATCCCCGGGGGTGGATGGGCGGGGCCTGGCAGCCAGGACCTGTTCCAGCTGCCCAAGCCAGGAGCAGGACAGCCTGCGGGCAGCCCTAGCACCGGGCATTGGCACCTCCCTGGCTATGGGGATGGGGAGTGCCCAAACTGGGCTGGGCCTTGTGCCTGTAGATGGACCCAGCCCAAGAAGGCCCGTGGCCGAGCAGGACAAGGCTGTGAGCGTGAAATTAGTCCTGCTGCAGCATCGCTGAGGCAAGGACTGACAGCCCCAGGGGTTGATATGGGGTCCGGGGCCATGGGCAGGGTTGGGGGAGTCCCAGGAAACTAGGCAGGGACAGTCAGGCCAGCAGTGCCTTCAGGACCCTGACAGATCATTCATAAATATATGAAGGTTCATGAAAAGAAATACCATCTTATCGCAGCGTGTTAACTTTAAAAGGTATTTTGAAATTTTCTTGGAAACACCAGTGAGTTTCTTCCTTTTGTTTCAGCAACTGCCTTTTGTTGCTCTGTGCCATGCAGCCTGGCACCAGCATCTTGTCAGCCTGCTCTGCCCATCTGCCCATCTGTTGAGTTTACCCACTCCTCTGCTTGGGAGCATCTGTGAGGGGAACTGACTCAGGCACACATAGGATTGAGTTATGGCTCTTTGCTACCTTGTGAAGAAAGGAGTTCCTTTGAAGGGATCATTTTCCCATTATTTTTATGCCTCAGGGCTAGATTTCTCCTAGACTTGTCCAAGGAGTAGTCTGGAGTGCCATCTTAACAGCAATTTCTGTGTCTTGAACAAGGGAAGGAGAAACTGTAAATTATCATGATCTTTTCAGGTGTAATCCACTGCTTTCTTTTGTTTATCTAGTTTCTTTGACAGATTATTGTGCAAAGGATAGAGTCATCTCCTTCACCTGTTCCCCTTTCACATTTACTTACAGATGGCTCCATGCTTTGATTTGCCATGCCTACCTATGCATCAGGCGTAGAAGGCCCTATCTAACCCTAACTTATTTGCTTTTGGTCTGCTCTTTTGCTATCAAGAAATTGCTTTGGAGGTCCAAGTTTACAGCTGAAGGACTTCAATGATTCTCTCATTATCACTCTCTCTTTTATGAGAATATGAATGTGTTCCCTCTAAAGTTTTGGATTACCTAAAGGTGGGTTCCCTGCAATATTCATGCTGCTATTCTATGTTGGTGAGGTATCTACGAGTACAAAAAATGTTAATTTGGTCACTTTGGTCGGAGACTGTTGCACATTATGTAACACCCTGGGGATTTCTATAAATAACCAGAAATTCATAACAGTCACTGTGCTGCTGTGTGGAATAATGTTCTTTTGACAATGCATTAAGCTGGAAATTCAAACTTGTAAGCAAATGCTGAGAGTTATACTTTTACAATAACCTGTGCACATCCTGAGTTGTGCTGAGCAAATGCTGACTAGTTTATTCAGTTGCATTAGGCATTGATTTAAAAAAATTTTTTGCATTTCTGTGGAAATTATATATTTTTTTTTTAGCTTTTTCAATAAAACACAGGTGTAGTTGAAGCTAGTGTTTTGTTGTTATTTTTGTATGGAATTTAGATGCTTTTTTTTTTGTCTACAGATAAGATAGTGAATCAGGGCTTAATTTGAATATGATTTCTTCATATTTGCATGAGTCTTTTTCCACAGTCCTTCTGGCTGCAGCTTTGACTCCCACGCTGCAAGCAGAGCTGGAGTATTGGAGAGGTTGTAATGGCTGTTCCTTTTCCTCTGTTTAAGGTCAGAGTTGCATTCTGCCTGTGTTGGTGGTCAGCTGGCCACAGAGCAGTTAACTTTATGGGCATATCAAGTTTTAGTTGAATTAATTGAACTGCGATTTGGAGTGCTTAAAATAGAAGGTTGCCTCTTTGGGCAACCTGTGCCAGTGCTTGGTCACCCTCTGTAAAACAAGATGTTCAGCAGGAACCTCCTGTGTGTCACATTGTGCCCATTGCCTCTTGTTCTGTCTCTGGGCACCGTTGACAAGAGCCTCACTTCATCATCTTTACACCCTTCCTTCAGGTATTTAGCTACATTGGTAAGATACTCCTGAGCCTTCTCATCTCTAGATTAACCAGTCCTAACTTCTCAGGCTCTCCTCACAGGAGGGATGTCCCAATCCCTTAGTCATCCTTGTTGCCCTTTGTTGGATACTGTCAAGCCTGTCCAAGTCTCTCTTGTAGTGAAGAATCCAGAGCTGGACACAGTGCTAAAGGTATGGCCTCACCAGTGCTGAGCAGAGGGGAAGGATCACCTCCCTTGACCTGCTGCACCACCCCTCCTAATGGAGCCCAGAATTCTGTTAGCCTTTGAAGCAGGATCTCATTGCTGGCTCATGTTCAACTTGGGTCCTTTTCTGCAAAGCTTTTCCCACTGTATTTGTAGAACAGTCTGATCTGTTTGCATCAGTTCTTGTTGTATTTGAAGAGTTTCATATCCCCACCCTGAGATTTTTCTTCTTTTGCATAAACCATCACATTTTTTCACAGTTATTGCAGGTCATGTTTTCTAGACCTTTCATCACTCATTGCTCTTCACCAGACTCTTCAATTGATCCACTGTGTTATACCAAACAGGAACAGATTTGCCCATCTGGGATGTGAACACTGGTGGTCAGAGCATAAGGATTACTTCCTGTGTTTTGCAAGCTATATTCTTGTTTACATAGTCCAGTATAGCGTTTTCTTTCTTAATGACAGCATGACTTGTTGGCGTACATTCATCTGATCTACTCTGTAGACTCTGGGCCATCTTCTTAGGAACTGTTATCATGCTTGTATTTTTTGCATTTGATTATTTCTACATGAGCATATTCAGTGCTCTTGTTTTGAATGCTATTTTTAGCCCATTTCTCCAATTTCTTTATTGGAAAAAAAATAGGAAGTTGGTTTATTTGTTTTGAATTCCAGTGTTGTCCATCATAATTGCAGCCCTTCGTCTAGATGTGTTACCTGGAAACATAACAAACAGAGTCATTACGTTTTTTTATGGAAGTGTCCTGTTGCCTTGTCCATAAAATCCCTGCCCCTAACTGATCAAATGCTCTAGAATATCTTGCTGTAAATGTCCCCGAGACCCTGCCATGTATTCTGTAGGATATTCAGAGAATCAACCTGTTTTTAAATTTAGGCTAGGGGTTGGCTCACCTTTCCAAAAGTCACCCTATATGCTCATCCTTAGTGTGCAGTGATGTCAGGGGTTTTTCTGAGCTTATGTTGCTTTCTTAATGGTGTCCAGGTAGATTTGTCATAATCTGATTTTCCCCCATTCTTCCTAGTCCACTAAATAATTATGGCCCTGTTAAAGGAGCAGCTTTCTTTGTTCTCATTGAATTTGTTCACTGTATGAAGTCAAGTGTGCATGTGTAACTGTTTACAAAAATGTGGCCTGGCACTGTAAGTTTCCTAGCATACTCCCAATAAAAAAACCTAAAAAAAAGAAGGCTATAACCACAATTTGGAAGGGATTATGTACTGATCAAAGTCAGAGCAGCAGCTTCCTTAAAAATTGTGGATTACAGAGGCTGCAGAATACATGGCCTAGCCTAGTAACGAAGAAAGTGATTTTTTAAACCCTCCATACAATCTCATATTTCCCTTAATTTTTTCCAGAAGGTGTGCACTACTCCAAAATGCCTGTCTTTGTACAGGGAAGTATTGTCTTCCATCAGTGTAACAAATGAGGCTTTTCCCCATGCTTTTCCTTAAAGATTAGGCAGTGGAGGTGGCGTTTGATTCATAAGCTTTTGATCCATCTTTAATCCTAGGGTGGCATGCATCCAGAGCATGCAGAGCATTGGATGTTGTGTACCTAATGAAGTAGCTGTTGGTGTACAGCACAGTAGGGGACTGTCTCATGTTCTCAAACAGCGGCTTTAGAGTCTATCAGTGTTCCCTGGATGGGTCTTTGGGGAGAGTGGCTGAAAATGTTGCCAAGAAACAGGGTCTCTTCTGTCTGCTCCCCTTTCTTTACAGTGGGTTTGCAGGGAAAGTAAAATTCAGTGGTAGGTTGCTGAGCAGAGGGGAAGAGCTCATTAGGCTGCACCATCATTTCACAGCAACGTAATCCCGTAAAATACGATGTGTAATTGCTTATTTCAAAATATTCTCATATACCACTGTATATCAGGAGAATGTCCTCTGAAAGCAGTGGAATTGTTTTATTCAGTGAGAATATAATTAAAGAGACAGGAAAGCAATGAAGTGTAGCAGTAATGAAATAAAACTGATGACAGAAATGTTTCAATCTTTCCCTGCCTACAAGAAAGATAGATGATGTCATCCTGATTACCTTATGGCCCAGTTTGAGCCTTTGAGATGGAGGTTATGTTGGATGACAGTTGCATACCAAAGTCCTCTACAAAGAGCATGAATCATCTCAGAAACTTCTTTGGAAAGGAAAGGGCTTTGGAAAAACTGAGAAGAGTGATGCAGTCTTAGCTCTTCTCTACTGTTGTGCATTACCAGACCTCAAGCAAACCAGGGCAGGTTTGTTTCTGCTGTCCAGTTCTATGATTTGTCAATTTGAAGAGAGTAGCAGGCCATTTTCTAAAAAACCCTCTGTTAGCAGGGAGCAGGACATCAGAATAACTAATGTAACATGAAAGGAGCAATAGGTGACATCAGCCATTCCTGTTAAGCAGAGCAAATGATACTATTATTCAGAGGATAAAGCCAAGATAACACCGAACCTTTGACACTTTTAGGAAACTAAGCAGTTGTGTAGGAAGAATATATTTGCAAAAGTTTCTAAAAACCTTGTTGGAGCAGGGCACAGTTCACTTGGGCAGAACAACAGGTTATTGTTAGTTAGGCATTTTACAGGACTATCTGCGTCTTCTATTGCTTCTCACGCATAGGTCTCAAAGTGTGTCATAGGATGGGTGGTCAATACCATTGTTCCTGCTGTGCTGAAAGGCCAAATAAGCACTCAGAGTTGATAATTTGCCTGGGGTTACCCAGAAGCAGAGCAGAGGACTCCAGAATGCCTGTTTAGAACGTTATTCACTTGATCAGTGTTTCCTGAGAAGAATCCACTCGGGGAAGGTTGGCAAAATATATTCACACGGACAGAGATAACATCAAAGAGTTTAACACCTCAAATTGACAAAGGAGAAGCAGAAGCACAGAGGGGTGCGTTAATTTTCTTCTAGTCTCACAGCAGGTTAGCAGAAGAAATGTGCCTCCAAGCCAGGTGCCTTGCCTTGCTGACTGGCTCAGCCAGGGTTTGCGGTCACACTATCTCCTCCTAAGCTGACACCCTATTTTCACCTGGAGGTGAAAGAGAGAAGTGATAACATGGGATAAATTTATTTTGCACACCAGTGAAGTTCTGGGAACAGAAAACAGAAAAGGTGAACAAAATAAGAAGAGAATTTAGAAATGCCATACCATGTATTTTGCATCTGGTAATTTGGAGTTGAAACAATTTCACGTGCACCCTTTGAAAGCATGAGGCTGCATGCATGAAGAAAGCACCGATTTCCCTTATGTTTGGAGCAGAGAGCCATATGTTTTAAAAATTAAAAAGAACAATTAATCTTGTAGCATTAAATCTGCCCATCTAGGTAGCTGACTAGCTTTCTCACAGAGATGGATGTCTCAGAATGAAGCTGAGGAAACAAGGCTTAGAAATGCAAATGTTAGTAGGTGTGCAGGAACATAAATTAGGAAAAGTGACAGTTTTAATTACTTTCATTTACTTTCATTTGCTGAGTTCCCAGGCTAACATCAGAAGTTATATCTGTCTGATTGGTAGCAAGGTAGGGTATGAAGGCAGAGGGGCATGGAGACAGCATAGCTTCAGTCCCCATGTTGACAGCAGGATCTGCAAGGAAACCTCTTATCTGATGTAAGAAATCCCTAATAGAAACAGGAGCTTCCCAACATCTTGCTCAGACATGGAAAGTACCATGTAGGGGTAGCTATCAGCACAGCAGGAGCTTCCAGGCCTCTAGATGCTTAAGTCACATCATTATTACAGACACCTCTGGATTCTCTGATTGAGGTTATCCTATTTTGCTTGGAAGGATTATGGATGGAAGGAGGATTAAATGATAAAGTGAATCATGTGAGAGTGAAGGAATGCCTACATAGTGAAAGAAAGGATGACTGGAAGAGATCTTTTTATTTCAGTGGATTGTGTGGAATAGAAAAATACAGATTTAAGGCATTATGGTGCCTGAGACTGTGCTTAGATGCACAGGGTTTGTGTGTTGTGCCAGGTTGTTTTAGATTACCTGGTGCAGTGTTGCCTTGGTCTTTGCTCAGTCCTGGAATGAAAACATTAGTGAAGATTGTTTTTCCTGGCAGAGGCCATGGCAAGCTGTATTTACAAAGAGATCCAGTTTATCTGGCTTAATTATTTTTTGGTTAAAACATATTCATCTTAATTTTCTGTTTGCTTGTTTTTTAAATACTATATCCAGGTGAGAAGTGTCCTGTTGTAGTATTTGAGTTACTTTTCTGTGACTCAGGTAAGTTCATAAAAATCAGAATGTATGTAGCTCCAAATGACAAACAGATCATTACAGTTGTTTTTCAATGTCCATTTCAGTCTGGTAGTTCTGTGCTCGACTTTGTCCATGGATCAAGAAATAACAAACCAGTGTCTCATTGGTATCAACCACTGGACAGCACTCAGAACATTTAGCCATTTAACAGGCAAATATCAAATCTATAATCCAGTGTGATGAGCCACCTGCTACTCCTTTCCTACTGTTCCTTCTTCTATTCTGCAAGTACAAATTTAATTAATCTATTTCACCAAGAACTGTCCAGACTCTAACAGAATGGCAGCCTTTAACTCTGCCATGTTTATGAGAAGACAAACAGGAACTGGGAGCACTGGTGCACTTTTTCCATACCTTTCAATATTTTATAGAGTTCTTTCTCACATCAGTTACATTCCAGGAGCAAAATTTAGAAGCTTTATTTACACACTATTCTGAGAAATACATGTTACTGTGGTTGCTTTCTTATTTAATTGGGTTGAAATAGAATCCATCATCTGATTTTGGAATAATTTTGTGTCAGTACAAGCTATTTTCTGACCCACCTTAGTGAGTAGACTATCTGAGTCTCATTACTTGAATAGGTGAGTGTAAGAGGCTTCTGTATAAAATGCTACAGTTTATGTTTGTCATTTTAGCTGAACAGGAAAGATGGGGAAAGTAGAGTGGGGATCCACATCTATCAGCTAATTTTTCCTTTTGTAAACTCTATTTTTGTTTTGCAGGTGATGGAAATTAAAGGACAAATGATTCATGTGCCAGAATCAAATTCAATTTTGTTTCTGGGTTCCCCCTGTGTGGACAAGCTGGATGAACTGATGGGACGAGGCCTCCATCTTTCGGACATACCTATCCACGATGCTACTCGCGATGTCATATTGGTTGGGGAACAAGCAAAGGCCCAGGATGGCTTGAAAAAACGAATGGATAAGCTGAAGGCAACACTAGAATGCACGCATCAAGCCCTGGAAGAGGAGAAAAAGAAAACAGTAGATCTTCTTATTTCTATTTTCCCTGAAGAAGTGGCTCAGCAGTTGTGGCAGGGGCAGCAGGTTCAGGCCAGGAAGTTTGATGATGTCACCATGCTCTTCTCGGACATTGTTGGCTTCACTGCCATCTGTGCTCAGTGTACTCCCATGCAGGTCATCAGCATGCTGAATGAACTCTACACGCGGTTTGACCATCAGTGTGGATTCCTGGACATCTACAAGGTAATAGCTCAAGCCCTAACTTAGAAAAATCTAATTGAAACTAAGATAGAAAAAAATGCCAGTAGCCGTCTTCCTAAATTACAGATCTTCCCTATAAAAATGGGAAGACAATATTTTTATTTCACATGAAAAGAATTAATCTAAAATATGCCCATTGAAAATGAAATATTTTGATGCTAAGCTGTCATCATAGATCCCCCATGAGAATGTATGCCTTATATTCTCATTTTCCTGAGGAACATGCATCTCCTGTGTTATAGCCTGGTTTCCTTTAGGTGACACATCAGCCACAGTGTCCTAAGGATGATGAAGTGCACAGTGATGATCCTAGCCCTACCTGCAGCTCCTGGAAGGCACACAAGTACTTTCTCTTTCAGCTGAAACTCGAATGATTTAGGGTTTAGGCACTTACCTTTCCCCTTGAAAAAACTCAAATTTTTGCACCAAGAGTAGAGCGTTCACTAAAAAAATTATTATGAGAGATTTAAACTTCCACTGAAAAATGGGAAAAGGACAGCAGATGTGTATTCATAGTACATGAAAAGAGTGGGACATGGCACTAGGGTGCCATGATCCTTTACTGCTCTGCAGATAAGGAGATGTTGTATGTGTCAGTCCTGCTAGAAACTTCATCACCTTCACTTCTCTTCAGTGGATTTGGTGTCCAGTATGTATTTCAGAGAAAAAAGGGAGAAGGTAGAATTTAATAAATGCAGTTAAGATATTATCTGTGTAATTATCCTGTGAAATCTACAGAGAAAATGTTTTGTATATGCAATTTTATGATAGGAAAAGCAGAGTAAATTTCTTTTTATAACTGAATGCACCAAATTTTAAAAATGTAGTTGTAAAATTTTATATTGCCTTAATTTTCTGTCTGAGGCTTGCAGACTAAATCATGTTTTCAAACTGTTTCAAACTGTATTAGTCGATAGAGTTTACAGAAAAGTTCTTCACAAGAGTTCTGTCCCTTTTATTTTTAGCCTCTAATGTACTTTAAAAGGCATCCACAGATATTAATTACCCACCTAAATAATAGTTGTGCTTGAAAGTTACAATACCTACCACAGAAAGAACTGAACGTGGTGCAGATATAGGTTGGTAGGACAGTATAGCAAGATAAAAGATCATACTGTAAATAAGCTTTGTGCTCCTGTGCTAGGAGTTTGTATTACTAATGCTCAGAAGCCAAAGGCCATGTTGGAAGAGGACTAAAATGGAAAGTACCAACCCTCATTTGAAAATTGTTACAGTGATACAGTCAGAAAAGATTGGAAGTTTGATCTTGGTTTGTATTGATCTGATGTTGCTGCACTGGATCTTGAGCCGCCTCTGAGAATGGGACATGAGGACTTCTGACACACAGTTGAGAGCAATATGAGTGACCCTGTTTCATGTGCTGTATCTGGTATGTGGGTGTAGTTAGTGTTTTCCCAGATGATTAATTTTAGTTAGTTGTTTTGAGGCATTCAGGACATACTTTGTTGAAAACTGTGGTTGCATGGGAATAGGAAATAAAGTATGTGAAACTCTATGACCAGCTTGGAGAGAAGGTTGGTTGGGTCCTGTGAGAACACTATGAAGAAATATTTATACACAGGTTACGACTGTTATATCATTTAGACTATGGCTTTCTGCTTTCACCTAGCTTTCTGCCACTTCAGACAGAAAGATGTTGCTGTATGGAAATACTGTCCTGACCAGTGAAGTAAGATGACAGCTGCTGAGATAGGCAGGATAAGATTTATACATTCAGAAAAGGAATAAACATTCCAAAAAGTTAAGACCCCCGTGGAATTCTATGAGCAGAGGAAGAAACAAACCCTATTTTTCTATGGAAGGATGTCTTACACCTCTAGCAACCTTTCTCTCCTGTTACTGCCTTAATATAGCCAGCTCTCTGTCAGATCCTTTCATCCTGGGTTTTCCTCCATCTCTGTACTGCCTCATGTCCCCTGAGCCTCCCTGCATGTCCCCGGCTTCCCTCCACAGCCCACTCATCAGCAAGGCAGTGTGCACTGTGGCTATTTTGGAGCTGTATGTACCTTTTTTTGCCTCCTCCCAGAACTTTTTTTTCAAAAGTTACTGTAGGGTTAAACGAAAATGACTCAGTTGAGCATTACAACACTCAGGCAATGAACACTTTTTCTTTTCCTTGGAGAATCAGGTTTAAAATAAAATGACAATTCTTTCGAAAAACCATTTGCATTTTAAAATAAAAATAGCTTGTGTGTTTATATCTTTTTCATTTGTTTCAGATGATGTTCTGGAAGCTAAGTTTATTGCTAGGAATGATCACCACCACAACAACTATAATTTTAGAAGTTAATGTCAGGCAGTGAATTTTAGATATGCAATCACCAGTATTTATAACCACAGCCTGCCTCTAAGATATGCTCCTGCAACTCGGCTACAGAAATTTATCATGCGACCTATATGTATACCAAAACAGATCAATTTTCAAATTTGCTCATTTTTAAGCAACACAACAAGAATAATTTGCAAATATTATTTGGTGAGTACTTCTGAATACCAAATTCACATTTTGTAAACAGAAAATTGAATAAAATTCATTAAATAAATTCCATGCTGTAAATTATTCACCCAGCTTTACTGTTACAGCATTTTGAATTCATAACCTCAGTGCTTCTAATCTTGGACTCAGACAATGAATGTAATATTTTCAATTGTTTCATACTATTCATTCAGGGATGTTTACAGAGAAGTATGACACAGAAAGAAGAACAAAGATCCTCACATTTAACAAGTCAGACATAGAGAGCAAACATAATGAGCTGTTGGATACAGAATAAGAAATACTTGGAGAGGGACAAAGGAGAATGAATTAGACTTTGAAATTTCTTGGAAATGAAAGTAGGTAGATATAATTGATGAGGTAGGGAAAGGATATCCAACAGATGGATGCATAGGTAAGAATGACATGGGCGGATGATGGGCTCAAAAAATGAACTTCACAGCAGCATTGTGAATGGTACCAAAGATGACAAATTAGTTTTGTCCAAGCTGAGGAAGAGCGTTGCAGTAATTTCGATGCATGGTGATACAAGCCTGGGGGACAGTTTTAGCAGTGTGGAAGAATCTATGTTTTAGAGTGAAACTTCAGAAAGAATTTGCTTACATACAGCCTTGATAAAAAGACAAGAGGGATACTTTTGTGATGATCACAGAAGGGGAGAAGGTGTGAGAGAGCTGGTACCTGGCGGTGCATTTGGAAACTGGTGCTGCTGACTGAGCTAATTATATTTGCTTTGGAATTGAGGAACGGGAGAAAAAGATGCTGTCAAGCAGGGAGTGCAATGTAGATGCAGATGTTTGGTAAGCCAGTGTCTGTGGACAGGCAAGTAGAAATATGGACTTCAAGAGCAGAAGTAATGGGAGAGAGATCTCAGTACATTTTGAAAGCAATTGCTTTGGATAAAATGTATACTGTTTGTGTCTTTGTTTTGTTTTCTCTCTATCTGAGTTCCTGTTGTTTATGAGCTAAGTGCTGGGAAACAATGCTTGGGCTAAACCATCTCTTTATCAAATAAGCTTATTTAGATATACTGCAGCCATGGCTGCTGGAATTTAAAACTTAACCCTGCAGATTGAAATCATCTTTGCTTAAGATTTTTGCAGTTTCTGTTTCTGCCTCTAAGTAATATGTCTTGGGCATAGGGTCATTTAAAGTATTTTTTCTTGCTGAGTCCTTTTGCCTGTGCAGGCCTGCTTTCTCAGCGCTTTTCCCCTCAGCTTCCTTTCTCAAAACAACCCTGTTTCTTCCCTTGCCCTTTAACTACTGCATGGAGTAAAGGCATCTAACGTGGCCAGTTTTTTGACCATGCCTGTCACTGGATGGCTTACTGGGCAACACCAAGCCAAATAGAGCAGAACCAGGCTTTCTTCTATAGGTGTTTGTTTCTTTATCCTGTCTCTGGACAGTTCAGCATTTGTCCTTGAAGACATTTGCAGATTTTCCCCTAACACTAAACTTCACTTTCTGTGAAATGCTGAGTGCCACTTTCTGAGTCTAAGCAGAGAGTCCTAAATGTTTTCAGTAATGAATTACTGTCAGCTGACAAAATTTGTAGTCAAAATTTTAATGGAAAGTATATTGAATAGTTATTGAATAAGACAATATAATTCAACAGGTTAATTTTATACTTAGCATTCGCTACTTTGTTATGTGAATTTCTGTTTTCTTTTCAGTTTAATTATTTGGCTACACTGAGACTGTCTCTTGAGTGGTGCCACACACATGCCTGAAAGTCCTTTACTAGCTTCTTTGGGGTTCTCTTTGGCTATTATTCCTGGCAATATTATTTCACTTACTTAACACTGAGTAATACTTTGTTTCTTTCTGAATGGTACAGTTAGTATGTCAGATCTTAATTTTCTGATTTTGTACGCCTAACTCTGGCTACAGTCTTAATTTTTGCTTATTGCGAAGACCTGAGACTAAAAAAGGCTGGGGAGTCTAGACTACTCTGCAGTCATTTGAGGCCAATACTTACCAGTTCTGAAAAATGTTGTTTATATTGAGGTTGTGATATAATGCTTTTAGAAAGCTAATTTTAAGCTCACATTTTCTAAAAATATCACTTTACATTTTTATACTGGTAGTTTAAGTTGCAGAAACCAGTATTCATTTTACAGAAAATACCAGCATTTTCTAAGTGCCATGACTGTCCCTCCTTGAGAACTGGTATTTGTACATATGTTCTTAAGCTTACTACCTGTGCTATAATGACTAAAGAATACTGCAATGACAGGAGCATGAGCTTCAGACTCTTCTGAGGTTTTCCAGGGTTCATATTTCATAAGTTAAAATCCATAGTCTTCAAGTTTTCATGTAAAATCTCTAGTCACTATTTTTACCTTCTTTCCATCACTTCTGCAGTTTTAACCTTTTAAGTTTAGTGCAACTACATGACCATTTTGAGATTTCAAATTATTTTAGCTTTATCTTGGGCATCTGCAGAATTAAGATTGTTATGAAATGCAATTAAAATAGAAAAACAATACTGATACTCTTATGTTAGCATATGATATGCATAAAATACAGTGATATACCTTTTTTTTAAGATGAACAGGTGCAGTTTGGGGAATTACTGGTGTACTAGGTGTTAGTTCTTCCTCTTACTTTAAAGTCAGTGGGTTTTGAATGTATAATAGAAGAAAATGGGTAACAGAAGAAAATTTTTATTGCCCAGAAGCTCGCTCTCTCCGTGGTGCCACCCAGCCTGATAGAGCTGCCTTTCATCACACTGCTCTATTCAGGATCCACCACAGAGGGCTCCTGAACCTTCTTCCTTTTCTTGCTCTGAACAGGCTATGGCACTGACCTTCTCCATGAACTCTCAGTCTGTGTGTGGACTTGTGGACACACAGGTGTGTCTCACTCCAGTATGAAGTGAGAGCAAAGCTGGGGCACCCTATCTTTTTAGATTCCTTGGAGTTTCCCTGCAGATCTGGTGTATTACCACCCAAGAGCTCTAGGGTTTTTAACGATTTCCTATTACTTTCAGCATGTGTTTTTCTGCAGCCTCGTGGAGGATTTACACTTTTTGTCTTTAGGGAGATGTGCAAATGAAGCAAACAGACATGCAGGCTCCAGAAGAGTTATTCTTTACTTTATAAGCATACAAACCTGCACAAAGCACTAAAACATCTGTGCACGTTCCTCTGCTTTAGGCAATTCATCACCCATGAATCCTCTAAAGAGCCTAGGACTTCTGGTTCTCTATATAATTTTTTCTTCAGGAATACCATGCTTGTATATAATTCCTTCTCTTTTTTTTTTTTTTTTTTTCCCTTATGTCTCTCTTCTTCAGTTTTCTTATATCCGAAAAGCACACATTTGTTTATGAGTGTCCAGCTCCATTTCTCTAAGGATGCTTGGGAGCCTTAGAGCCTATGTCCAACTTGCAGGTTATAGAATCATAGAACGGTTGGGTTTGGAAGGGACCTCCAAAAGTCATCTAGTCCAACCCCCCT
This sequence comes from Brachypteracias leptosomus, assembly GCA_013401335.1. Lineage (NCBI taxonomy): Eukaryota > Metazoa > Chordata > Aves > Coraciiformes > Brachypteraciidae > Brachypteracias > Brachypteracias leptosomus. Next base: position 5,482 of record VYZX01014583.1, on the reverse strand, counting down.
ACAATAAGCAGGGACATCTCTAACTAAGTCAGGTTGCTTGGAGCCCCATCAAGCCTGTCCTTGAATGTCTTCAGGGATGGGGCCCCACCCACCNCTGGACGGCATCCCGTCCCTCTGGCATATCCACTGTACCACTCAGGTTGGTGTCATCAGCAAACTTGCTGAGGGTGCATTTGATGCCACTGTCAATATCATTAATGAAGATATTAAACAATACTGGTCCTAGTATGGACCCCTGAGGGACACCACTCGTCACCTTCCTTCATCTAAACATAGAGCCATTGACCATCACTCTCTGGATGCGACCATCCAGCCAATTCCTTATCCACTGAACGGTCTACCCATCAAACCCATAATTCTCCAACTTAAAGAGTAGGATGTTGTGAGGGACCATGTCAAAGGCCTTACACAAATCCAGATAGATGACATTTGTGGCTCTTCCCTTGTCCACTGATGCAGTCACTCCATTGTAGAAAGCCACTAGGTTGGTCAGGCAGGACTTGTCCCTAGTAAAGCCATGCTGTCTGTCTTGAATCACTTCCTTGTCCTCCATCTGCATCAGCCTATCTTGTAGGAGGATCTGTTCCATGATCTTCCCAGACACAGAGGTGAGGCTGACAGGTCGGTATTTCGCGGGGTCCTCTTTTCTACTCTTTTTAAAAATGGCCATGGTGTTTCCTTTCTTCCTGAGAGTGCTTCCCAAGTTCTCAGTTTGTGCGTGAACCTTGGCGATATCCTGATTTTTTATTTGGACAGAAGTGAGAAGGTTTTCCTTCTTTGGAGTTCCCAGCTCCATGTATAGGAGCAAGCCTAGACATAGTGTCTGGACAGGAACCATGGCAGAGAGCACGCCCTGTTGCAGCCTACAGGTCTCCCTCATACTATGTTCTGTAAACCCATCATTAATCCTTAAATCCTTTGTTTTCTTGTGTCATATTTTGCCTATTTTTGTTTAAACAGTCCAGTTTTGTGTCACATCTAGAGGATACATAGCACAGCCATGACCCTTCATATAACATGCCAAGATGCAGCATTTTCATTCATGCAAATAGCATTTATGACTGTAGCTTAATTTCTTAAATGATTTAAATGGATATGGAGGATACGTAGGTAATTTAGGAGAAACTAGCTAACACATAAATTTCAAGATAAATAACTTAAAGCTTATATAACCTTAAGGAAGATGTTGTTAAGTAGTATTTTTAATATTGAGCTTACCTGTAACAAATTAAGAGCACTCTCACATCTGGAGAAGGGCAGTCACGTTAAATTGATATGTGTGTCTTAAGGTATGCATTATTATTTTAATATTTGCTTATTTCGTTAAGCAGTTCTTTACTTTGATATTGCAACTGCCTCACATAAGGCAGAATGCTGGTCAGGACATTTTCTTTTCATCAGATATATTTGGTGTGATTTTTGCAATTTCATACTTGCCTACAGAAGAGAGAAATCATATATGCACTATGGCTTTCTTATTCCATGAACATTGTGTGTAAACCTGATGTTGACTTCATGTAAACTGTAAATCTTCTAGAATGTCTCTATTTTAACTAGTGAAAAAAAATACTTTATAAATACTAGATAATAATTTTACATAGCAAATACTATTTTTCTCTTTTCCATTTGTAAAGAAAACTACACTCTGAATTAAAGTGTAGAGGAAAGAGTTCCTCCATATATTGGATACCGAAAGATTTATGCTTAAGACAGCTAAGAAGGTGCTACAGAAGGAGTTCAAATACAGCTCTTCCTGCAAAATGCTCCTGAATTTGCCAGTATGTAGCATCATTAAACACACTAAAAATAAAATGCCCTCAGGCCTGGTAAGAGCAATTGCTTCATAATTAAGCTCTCGGGAAAGCATCTGGGTTTTATAGTAAGACATTTATTTTAAAAAATGAGGTTTACCAGATGAAGAGGTTTCTGAACTTCATAGGTGGGCAGCTGGAATCCTTTCCTGCTCACATGGGAGAGGTTTTCCATACACTGAACTATTTCCAAAAGTAGACTGTGGTGTCATAAAAGCTTTACAGAGTTATCTTGAAACTTACACACAAGATTTCACTGCTTAGGAGTTAATTTTGAGAAGCTGAGAGATAGAAGCTAAGAGAACCAAACACTAAGGTAGAGACTAAAGGAGATTCTTGGGTTCATCTGAAGACAGTCTTATTCTGAAATTCAATCTTGAAAATTTTTAAAACCTTTAAAGAACAGGAGAGTTTTTTTAGTATCACAGAAAATATAAATAATATTGTATCCAACATGTAGAATTAATTTCATCAAAAAAACCCAAACCCAATTATTTTAAGCTGACAGATGTTGTTAAGCTTCACAGTGTTGCACAATTCAACTGTTGTTTCAAAGCTTTTCTGCCAAAAATGCACAGTGGAAAGATATATAGAATACTTCAAAATGCAAACAGAACTAGGCTTTAATTTGTATTCACACAACATAGAAAAACCAGATTTTGATTAATTTGAAAAGGTCAGTATTCACTCTTTGTTACGTAGACAGAAATGTAGTTCTAGAAGCTACCTCAGGATCGAGTATACTTTGGCCATGACCAGTGGAGGCTTTTCTGAGCTGCACTTACACCACCTCCAGAGAAAGAGCACACATGCTTCACCTCTTAGAGGAATAACTTCTCTAGTTTCTCTTCAGCTTGTTTACTTGACATTTCTTTCCTTAGAATCTGTATTTTAGATTAAGTGACTTTTTCAAGTCTTTCTACCATAAGTTGCCCAAAATACTTCATGTCTACCCTCCTTCCACTTAGTGATTAATAACATCCCTGATCTGCATGCCAAAATATGCATGGCAAGTTATGGGGTTTTTTGAGATAAACAGGATCTTGCTGTTGTGCTGACAAATGGTATCTTGGCACTAGCAGTCAACACATCCATGCATTCTTTTTCCTGTTTTGGGGTACTTTATGGGAGCAGGAACATGCATTCTGTACTGTACTTTCAAAGACACAGAGTGGGTCATGCATGAGAAGAAAACAGCTCATCTGGAGTCTTCTGAAAGTTTTAAAAACTAAGTCTTCCCAGTCTGTGGCCATTGTGGCCCACAAAAACCTGGTTTTCAGCCATTTGTCAGAAAACGCATGCTGATGACAACATGGGAAGGGTCTTGCACATCAAATGACAGTCTGGGCACAGAAGCAGGCAATTAAGCAAGGAAATGTATAAATTTGGGTCCTGCTGTAGTAAATGGGTAAAAAAAAAAAGAGATTTCCAGAATTCAGGATGGAATACATAATGCCCTGAAAGTTCACTGTTCTCTGTGACTACAGAATGAGTATAGATGAGTAGCTTAAATTACGGGCTTAATATTTGTGTGACTGATACTGGATAGTGTGAGTCCCATCCTGAATGCCAATGTTGTAAGGTTATTACTGATTTGCAGAGATTTATTTGGAGAAGGATTTGAGTAGAAGGAAATATGTCAGATGTTAGTGACGTCTTAGAGTAGAATATGTATATCGGATAAATTGTTCCCTATGATGAGAGTCACGGAATCTGTCACAGATTCTGTCACAGAATTCAGTGATTCTGTGATAAGTGCTGAGATTGCTGACTTAAAATAAACCTAGAATGAAGAGAATCTCCTGTTTCATCAGTCTTTGTCCCATACCAGTTAAAAAGGTATCGTGTTTGCTGCTGAACTAGAAGGCACAGACAGGAATAACAAAACCCAAATGATAAATCTGAAGCACCGCTTTGACACATACCATGGCCTTTTTCCTAATTTTCCTGCATAACAATTTGGGGCAGAAAACAGATGAAAGAAAAGCCCATTGGGAGATACTGATAGCTTCGAAGGTTTCTTACAGAGTTATACTTGCAAGAATTTCATCTTAAGGCTGAATCTTGCTGTATTCCTTCAGAGGGAAGATGTTTCAGCTTTCATAAAAGAAATATGTAGTGTTGAGGTATTATGTAGTTCAATCTTGCAGATCCGGTGAAATATGGATAAACAGGATAATTAAAATTTAGGAAAGGGATAGGTCTTTACTGCAATACCAGAACACTTCCCAGCTTCCACATCCAGTCCCATCCTGAATCTTGGCTTCATCCTGGGATGAGATACAAGAAACCACCTTCTTATATATTTATATACTTCTGTGGAAATGCAACCTAGGTGTGCAATAAGCTAAGATGTGCTCCGATAAGTCCAACAGCCAGGGACATACCCTGACTTTGCTCCTTGAGAAACTATTTCCAGGTCTTCAAAATAAAATTAATATGCTAGAAGGCATTGATTTTGTTGTTAATGTAATCATAAGAATCACTAAAACTTCAAACTCTCAAATAAATGCTGTTCTGAGCCTGAATTAATCTCTAAGAGTGGAAAGGAAACTGACACATGGAGTGTAGAAATGTTTTCCACCAGTTCATCTGTCCATCTACAGATCAGCTTTCCTGAAGGACTGTTTGATTTCCCAGACATTGCCCTGTCCTACTTGTTAATTCTTTCTGTTCTGTAGTTCTGAATCAGAGGTGAAACAATACTATTTATAACATGGAACTAGTCATCTAGACTATCCTCACAGTCAACAAAGTATGATTTTATAGGGTAAATGCAAATCTTTTTTTAATGTGAAATTCATCTTTTCCTGAATGAGATGCTTAGCACATGTCAGATGACTGTTAGAGTTCCCATTTCAATTCGTTGATTATGAAGAAAATTGAGAGTGAATAACTCATATTCAGATTACTATATTAGAGATGCCTCTGGTGAGGTGAGCTCCATCTCACCCATGTAATCTACATCTTATCAACTTGCAGCTTATATGGTTGAAATACTGCTTCTTCCCTGCTTGTGCCATCTACTTTTCATATGCTTTATTTTACAGTTATTTAATCGTGTTATATATGCAGTGTAATGCCATGTTACATAGTTGAGTGCATAGACTGTATTTTGATTGAATAAAATGAAGTTTCATTGCATTTTAATTTCTCTCATACTACCATCATCAACCCAAGTTATTTCTTTCCTTATTTCATTGCTTTTTGTTATATTGGCACTAGAATAACTTCCATCACCATCAAGCATGAGTATTGTGGGTCCCTTAGAATACTTTACTCATTAATTCAAAGCTTGACTTTCCATGACTTTTGCAAATCGATATGATAATTGTCATCCAAAAAGCTGTATATTGCTCACGCCCATTGAAACAGTCAGTAAAATGCAGGATTGAAGAAGCAATGCAGTATTCAGGGGTCCTTAATATTAGTGCTGATTCTATTCACTTTTAGCTAAGAGGAGAAATAATAACATCATTTCATCAACCAAGGAAACTAAGGATGTAATTTTACTGATGATNGGAAGATCACCAGGGAAACTGTAGTGTTGCATCTCCAAACAATGCAACTCTGTGGCTTAACTCAGAAGTAAAGTTATCTATAACACAGACAGAAAAAAGGGCTTTTTTTCCCAAAATGGTTTCCTACATCACTCTCCTCTCCTCTCCTCT
>VYZX01014582.1:0-14161 GCA_013401335.1 Brachypteracias leptosomus | reverse complement strand
TTGCCCTGAGCCCTAAATGGGGAAAGTTCTCTATGGTGATTGTGTGAGGAGGTTAACAGATCTGACAATTTAGTCCTTGGGGAGATTTTTCATTTCTTTTTCCTTGCAGGAAATAGTAGTTACAGGTTTGGCTTAATACGGACCCATGTATGTCAGTTGGGTACAAATTTTTTTGGTTGGAACTAGAGAATTACTTAACAAGCTTGATGCATAGTAAAATTCACAACTGGATTTAGACTTTGTGTGTTGAAAAATGAAAAACAAGTGTAAGAATTGTGTAAAATATCCATGTGGGCATCACTAATTATGTAGGACAAAGTTGTGTATGCTCCATACCAGTCTTAAACCATTTTAAGAATTTTTAAGTAGCTGACAAAATTGAGATGCCAGTAAGTGAAAGTTCCAAAGTTTTGCAAATTCCTAACAATAAAAGCTGCAGCTACAAAATCCCAGTGGGAAACCTAAATGAAGGCAAGTCATCACAGTGTCAGAGACCCAGAGGCCTGCAGGTTAGAGCTGGGCAACCAAGCAGGAGCCTGAGCCTCACTTGCTGAGCTTTGTCCTCATACAGCAGCTAAGCAGAGCTGCCAGAGATGTGTGGGGGAAGAAATTCATAAGGAGCTGGGCTACAAATGGTTTTCCAATAAATCAGCAAATCAAGTACCTAAGTTCTGATGAGCTAGTGGAAGAAATCAAGTACTCTAATCAAGCTTAAAAGAAGACTCAAATACTTAAGATTAGTTTAAAAGAATATTTAACAAGAATTAGCATCTTATTTTTTACAGATTATGCTATTCAGAGAATCATCTATGTATATATTATATATTATGCACACACAGAGAGATTGTTGCGTACTAAAATTCATCCCATTCTCTTTCATTGATACACACATACTCATTGATGAAATGGGACAAAAAAAACTCATTAAAGAATAAACTAAGTTTTGATACAGACAGAATTATATTTAAAGATTTCATCAGACTTCTTGCTTCCTCATAAGGAGACTCCATAACAACAGCACATTAGAGCTTTGCTGACTTGGCAGGAAATTTGGGAAAACATTTTGCTGAAACACAACCTCTAATTGTGAAAGGAAAGTTGACAAGTTCAGTTACAGTAACAGTCTCCTCCTATCTGACGTGCTGAGAGAACAAGAGGAACTATTACTGTTCAAATAAACTTATAAATATTAAAGTTGCAACATTAAAAGAGAAGGTTCATTTCTCCAACTTAGACTTACTTACAAAAAGAAAAGCATATAAATTGGTACAAAATTGCTTATAAAGTTTCAAGTATATACAAGAGTACCAACACTAAATACAGTCATAAGGTTATTTTCTTTTCCCTCTGCTTTGGGATGTACAATGGCTGCTATAATTTTAGTTTGCTCCCAATTTATCACATATGATCTCAAAATATGATTCAAAAGCCCTTTTAACCTCTTGTTGCTGTGCCTTTGCAAATTGAGTTAAAACTTTGCGGATTTAAAATTGACAGAAAGTTAAAACAATAGTTATGAATCTTTCACTTTATTTTTTTGGTTTTTTAGGATTGTCTTTTGTGAGCAGACCACAGTTACCAAAATGTGTTTTCCAAGAGAATATATCACTTTTTTGACTCAGCTCAAGCAAATTTCTGGAAGCATACAGTACTCATTATAAATCTGAAATCCATTAAAGAAAAGCAATACTCCTCTGCATAAAATAACTACAGTAGTTGACTGAGTTATATCTCCAGAGGATATTTTTCTGTGGATTAATTTGAGAATGAGAACTGTTCCTATCATGAGGGTCTGTTCATGTATATATAGATTTTACAAACTCAACAAGATAATTTTCACTTTTGGCTTGCTCTTCCATTGGGAATATTGAAGCTGACAAGGAGAAAAATGCTGTGAAAAAAAAAAAAAATCCTGTAGGAAAAATGAAACAAGTTTCACTGCCTGCAATATTTAACAACTACAGAGGGCACAACAATAAAAGCTACAACAAAAGTAACCCTCTCTATAGATGATTTTGATCTTGTATTTCTTTAAATAAGTGTTTACTGACTGAAAAAAAATGTGCTAGTTCAAGCCAATACTCAGAAAGGTGATTAGAGAAACAAGCTAACATGTTAGAGTATGTAGATCCCATAGCAACTTGTATCTATTTAGTTATCTTATACAAAGTTATACATTTATCTTCCTTTCACCTTCTAAAGTGACTCTAGGAAATTAATAACCAGAAGAACACTTGTTAAAACTTAAGCAAGCTGTGGCTGCGTTGATATTTGTGGAAACATTAGGAGACATCTTCTAAGACAATGGCAATGGCATAACTTTTGAAGATATTATGGCTACACCTGCCCTGTGACATCTTCAGGATACGTTGAGGGTTTTGTTTCTCAATTCTGCACTGTTAAAGGTTACTGAAGTATCAAAGACAGCAAAGCAACAGCCTAGGCCTGGCCAAGACTTCAAACCTCATTTCAAAGTCCTGAGCAGACCACGTGTTTTGTGCCAGAAGACTTGATTACTCCAGCTCAGCACACCCAAATATAATAGCACCCATGGAAAAAAAGTCATAATTAACACAAAATGCAAAAGGCCATCTGGTTAGCAACCACAAGAATACATTATGCCTTCTTTTATACACTTTCTTCAAGATGAATGGACAGATGAGCTCAATCTATCTGTTCCGATATCTAAAGTCATATGTAGTAGTTGCCTTCCTGCAGCAGCTATCATCTCTACCCTTGTAATCTTCTGTTGCATTCTCCTGTACTAATCAAACTGTTGATCCACATGAAGCCCAATGAGTGCAGGGGGCACTCATCCTCCCTAACATAAAAGAACAAAAAATGGACTAATAAAGCTAACTTTATAGGCTGGAGATGTTTTTATTACAAATCCAGATACTAGAACTTTGTACAAAATAATCTGACCTCTTGTACAATACAGGCAATACAGACTTTCTTTTATTTCTTTCCACTTAAAATTAAACTTTTCTTCTGCACATACTGAAACAAATCTTCCTTTAAAGGGTATTTAAAAAAATCCAAACAAACTCTAACTGCTGTTCTTTCGGGTCAAAAATTCTTAAATATTACGGAAATTCAATGTTTTGATAGAGCTTAGATTCACCTTTTTCTTACATAAAATATTTTCTGCCAATTGAGAGAAGTATTAAATAATGATTACTTGGTAAAATAAATTCTGTATATGCTAGACTTCTAACCTACACTGCTTATGAAATGGAGGTTCAGAAAGCATATTGAAACAACACTAAGCTCATTGTAAAATGAGATTAATTATTCACCAGAAAGATAATATATTTTTTGATTATGTATGCCAGTACAAATGTAATGATGCAAACATTTATAATGAGGTGCAATCAGCAAATGTGAAAACATTTTAATTTGAAAACACAAAGGTAAGAACTATGTCCTAACTAAAAGTTGAAAATAATAAATAAAAAGGTTATAGTAAATGACTGGACCCAAATACATTAAGATCTCAAAAAAACCTATGGACACCTTCCCGACCATCCCCCAAAACACCCCTCTAACCCCTCATTTTTAGACTTAAAAGTGCTTTGCTTTATCAGATTAAAACCAGAAATTTTAGCTTTTTTCAAAAAAGGCCTTAAAGTCATTAGAGAAGACAGAGCTGCAAGAAATGTTTTTAATCCTCCCATATTTCCCGTCTCCTCCCAATACCTGGGGGTTGGGTGCCCTGGTGCAGGCTGTCCTAACTGCGGCTTGGCCGCTTCCTCTGCCCAGTCTGCAGCAGGGACCACCACAAAGCCACCCATAGCTTGCAAGACTTTTTAGAGAGGAGTGAAAATACACATCCATGCACTGTCATTTACATGATAAATAAAAAGTCCAGGTTATATTCCACACTAGTCTTTTAGCCTGCCTTTTTCAAATACTATGCTACAGATAATTAGGGCCAATCTTTCATCTTATCTATTTTTTTGCTGATTTTTTTTTCAGGATACAAATATAGTATATGGTGTAGATCAATCTAAGTATATTAGAGCAAATATATAAAGAGAGAACAAAGCAAAACTTTCTAGATTTTCACTGTGAGGATTTAAAAATATGGAAACATTTATGCAAGAAAAAAATTCTTATAACTCTAGTATATTTATTTATATTGATACTGCTTTCTGTCCTACGAAGACATTAACCATAAACACAAATGGACCATGCTTAAATGATTAACTGAAGTTGCTTTTTATTATATTATCCCTGTTTTCATTTTGAGGAGTTTCATGAGTCATTAAATCAGCCAACAGTGCACAAACAGTAGAATGTCAAATAAGAGGAAATTATTTAAAAGAGAAATAGTTTTGTTAATCACAGCAGCAATAACAGAAAACTCACTGTACATGTTAACTTCTCATTAAAATTGATTTTATCTCTATGCTGACTATTAAATCTTTTTCTATGCATTGCATAGTCACTTCTCCATGCCAACATAGGATGCTGTATTTCTAATTGTTGGACCATTTACAATCCACACTGTACCAAAATGTACTCACATTTTAACTAATGAGGATACAATTTTGACACAAATGCAGAAATACTGTAAAAACCTAAGACTATTTTTAATTCCTTAGACAATTAATCTCCACAATATGATTCAATTTAAGGATTAGCAATTTGCTATATTAAAGATTATAAATACAAACTGCTTAGATTAATGTAAAGCCTGGATGCTGGCAGTGCAATTACCTTTTGCAGTCAATTATTATTCTTGTTTCATTGGAGATTAGTAGTAAAACATCTGTTAATTTTAATTTACACATAGAATTTTCAGAAGAAAAAAGGCAAGTGCTAAGATACACAAATTAAACTCTGTTATATTAACAGGAGTGTTTCTTTTCTCCCAAGTTTTTGCAATATTTGGCATTGCAAATATTGATACTAGTGTATGAATATAGAACCCAGTATCTTGTTTCCTTAAGTGCATACACATTTTAAATACAAATGGGAAAAGAAAAAAAATAGCTACTAGGTATTCAGAGGGATACATTACTAAAAGAGTGTTAGCGCTAAATATTCGACTCTCTAGTGAGTATCATATACAATTATTTGATGGTCCTTTCAACATTTCCTGAAGGATATATTAAAAACTCCTTGTGATTTTATAACTAATTCTTCACATAATTCATATAATTCATTCTTTTCTATAGAAACAAGAATTTGACAAGCATACTATGGTGCAGAAATATAAGACAGGTCAGTTCTAGTAGGAATTTATGCGAGGCTTAAGAGTAATATGGGCTTTAAGAAAACTTTGCAGTGTAATAGATGAGACCACAGAGTTATTAAGCAAAGACTAAAACCTTTGTCATATATAAGGATGCATTTATTGCCATTAACGCAGCCTTGAACAAGAGGGTGTTAAATAGAAGCACACTTGTGTAAATTAACTTAGGAAAAATATTCTGTATGCATGGGATGACTTGGAAGAAAGTGTTTTGTATTTCCAGACTGGTGCTGTGCTTGGAATTCAGAAAGGGAGATAAATGATGCTATGAGGCATAAACTAAGTGCATTTTCAAGTATTTATCATGAAAATAGCTTAACAAATAAAAGAGAAAATGAAATGTTAGATATAACTAATATGTGTGGCATACAATTGGTGTTAGTTTGTAACAGATTAATTTCTACCTAAGTGGTAAATGAAGGGGTTTTTGCAAATCATGACCTTGTTTAAATGTGGAGGGTTTTTTTCCCTAAGAGAAAAATATGGATTTATCTGGATATTGTTTCCCAATTGCTGGTACATATTTGTGATATAACCAAATACTCCATAACCACTTTCAATCTGTATGGTTTTATCTAACTTTGGGAAGATCAATAACATCAGTCAAAATCTTAGAGAATATAGATATTTTCCCTAATATATTTACGTTATCATGAAAAAAATTCAATGTGCAGTTTATATATGAACATAGCTGAACAAGAATAACAGAAACAGTCATTACATGATATGATTCTATCTGTACTACAGCAAGTGGTACAAATGGATAGAAGAGCTGTCAAATAAAACAGCTGGTGCTGAAGACCTGACATACATACATACACACATACGCACACGTTTCAGGGTTTTGTTGACAACTGCCCTTTTTAAAACACAAACAACCCCCTTCAGATTACAGCCCTCTTCTAATCCTGTAGATTGAGTGACTATTTACAGCTTTTGTAGCTGCAGTGCATTAACATGTGCAATGTAATGTGAGAATTGATATTTGTTGGTTGAAAGACTACGTAAGCTCAAAGCTCCTCCCTTTAATACCTTTCTCATCATTGTAACATTTAAGCTAGCTAGATGATGATAGAATTCGTTTTTTGCTTGCTTGGACTAAGATGTTTTGAATATTTTTGTTGCAATTCTGCATGATGTCCCAGACTTCAAGGTTACTAAAATAATAGTTTACTGTGTTTATTTTGTAATAATATTGCAGTGATACAGGTTTGTTTCCAAACAAGTTACCAGACTTAAAAGTTAATTTTCAAAAAATGGGGAGAATAATAAAAGAAAATTGTTACAAAAGAAAAGACCATAATAAAAAGAAACAGAATCAGTTGTTTATAAATAATTAACAGCTATTTAAATGTGAGCTACAGATGTTCGTTGAAAATTCTATAACAAATACTAGTCTATAAAAAGTGAAACATAATTATGGAGAAAAGTACACCTAAAGCCACTCTTTTAATTGTAATATAATTGAACTGCAGTGCATATTAATTCATTTTCACAGCACATTATAAAAATAACATTTTTAATAAAAAAATAAATTGAAAGAGCTTTAATATAATTTTGAAAATTTTACTCTGTATCTATTTTCATTATAGCTACTTTGTGCATACTGGATAACATAGGCATACAGAAAATTAGTAATCAATACTGATCTAAAAGTTGGTGCATAAGACTTTAAACTGCTTTCCCTTCCTTCTTTCTGAAGAGACTATTTTAATGTCGTATCTAAATCTCATCAAAATCCTTAAATTAATCCAGAAGACAGTTATTTTGAAGCTGATAGTATGTTCTCCTCCGAGTTTACAGGTTTCTAATAGTATGTTTTGTTGAAAAGGAAGAAAAAGATATTTATCAAATGTGATCTTTTCAAATGGCACTGATTGCTTGCCCAGTGCGCACTGCACTAAAGGCATCACTGTTGTAACTCGTACATAAAATTAACTCCCCCAAACCAAACCATTTTCTGAATACATAAATAAAACTACTGTACTGATGTAGACATGTTTAAGACAAGCTACATATGAGAAAGAAGGGCAAAATCTCTGATTTATAAGAGAAAACACCTGAAATGGCCACAGTATACAATACTCTGCTGACAGTTTCCCCCATTTCCTTACAACCCACTTGCCCAACAGACCTGTCTTTGCCTTTCATCACATTTCTACTCAGAGTAGTATTGACTACCCACAGCTCCTCTGAGACCTGTATCACACTATCAGAAGAAAAGACTGCTCAATAATTTTAGCATTTTAAATTATTTTGCTCTAAATTCATTGTAATACTTGTGCTGCACATGAAGTCCATGCACTCTAGCATTTAATTGAAAATCTTAATAGAAATGAACACATTAAACAGGAAAAATATATTTGAAAGCAGTATTTCAAAACAGTGAAACTTCTCCAAAAGCTACTAAAAGAAGGTATTTGAGACACAGTCTCCTCTTACAATATATTTATTTTTAATTCAAGCTTTAAAATGTAATTATTGGCATTGGCTTAATATTAATTATCCCTATGGTAACTATCTGTGACTAGTATTATCACTAAAATATCATTATTTCAAATAAATCATATTAATTTGTCATTTGGGGAATAATGTGGACTGGATTTTATTTTTTTATCTTAAATACATATAATAAATAATCTATGCCAAAATGCAAATGTGACTTAATCTTATCTCATTACACGCTGTATTGTCACAGAAATCACTACTTATAATGTGTTCCAGGCTGATCTATTCAGCAACTGATCAATTTTGACATTTCAAGAATCAAAATATGTTAACAGCATACTCCAAAATTATTCTTGCTGCAATTTCTGAAGGTTATTGCAGCCAGCTACAACTTTCAGTCTGAATTGCTTGACAAGCACTGTGCATCAGTATGTAGGAAAATCACAAAAGCAATGATAATCGTATTTTACAAACCAAACAATATTTTTGATAATGATTAAATGCTCAATACTGAATATTAACATTAACTATTTAACTATAAACAATCTCCTTATAGGTTATGAAAAGCACACATTTTAAGACTTCAAGTAGAGTAGAAACTAACATTCAAACTTTATGAACTTGGACGAGCTTTTTTGCAGTTTCCTGACTGAATTAAATAAAGCACAGCTGAGAGCAGATGTGTATGCTGCAATGGCAGTGGGGGCAGGGGAGCTGGGAAGCAACATTATTTAATGGGTTTTCTTGTTCATAGTCTAAAGAATAAAGCCTTTCATTGACTGGAGTACTCATGACTCCTTCAGAATTTTCAAGGCTAATTATTTAACAAGTTATTTACAAAGTCATCTAGACATTAGGCCATACAATACATTCAGAACTCAAGAACGGAAGAAACTAAATATTCTATAAGTTAGAAAAAGTTCTAAGTAACAACATCACAGTTTCAATGTGATTCCATGAAAATGTGATTTTAAATGCACATTACAGATCTGTATCCAGATAAACACAACAGTCTTCATTAAAACAAAACCCAACAAAAAATCTGCATGTATTGCAAATTTTATGTTTGAGACTGTAGATTAACAAAGCATTGTACGGAAGTTGTTCCAGAAAAAAAAAAATAGCATCCTTGCCTTAAGTATGAGCATCTGAAAATTTAACTTTAAAGGTAACAGAGCCTCTATTCAGGGTTATAATAGTTCATCCGCCAGCAGGTGTTATCTCTTTGACACTATGCTTATACTCCAAATAGGACTGCTAGAAATAGTGAGAGAATACACAGTTCTTTAGTGCATCTGAAGACTGGAAACCAAATGAAATTTATATAGTTTCATGCTCTACTTTGGAGATGTATTTTCAAAAGGGACTTGGAAATAAGTAATAGAATCTTGAAAGACAAATATTCACTGTATGCCACCACTGAATAATGAACTATTCAATAATGTGATCCTCCAAAAGACTGCAAGTTATGTTGCCCTGATGAAGCCTGAACTTCAAGTGTTTTGGTGTGGCTCTGTGTGGGTGTGGGTGCGAGAGGAAAGTGGGGAGATCCCAGCAAATGCTCACACAGAAATCCTGTGCTACAGTGTACCAAACTCTATCTAGTAGGCCTTCCAGGAAGAACTTGTCTTTACATTTCCATCTTTCTAGCAAAAGTCAGAAAGATAGAGAATTGCAAACAATCTTGGAAAACAAAAGAGGTGGTTTTGATTTTGGTTTTCTTGCAGAAAAAACCCACAACAGAACAAAGATGTAAGACATGTCTGGCACACCTTACAAGATTCAACCTGGGTCTACCACAGCACAAGTTTGTGCTGTTCCCCATGCAGTTCATTGCTGGATTTTGATCTTTTTTATTTTATAAGGAGTTTGAGGGACTTTTTAGTCAAAATTTTTGAGAACTTTTTGCATTAGTAAGTTTATTGGGTAAGAAAAAGAGAGACATATAATTTGCTGGCTGAGATACATAGCTAAAGAAGATACAATATCAAGTAATTACCCTATATATTAAAATACATATATTTTACCATTTAAGCAGGAATGAGACACTCCCAGATCAGCAAATCCCTTGTGTTTACTGTAGGAAGCTTAAGTTTAAGCCCCTGATTTGAATTTCTAATGTGTCTTTTAGTCAAACAATATTTCTTTCATGAAATCTTGGCCTGCCTCTGGGCTCCTGTAGCACAGTTACTTTCCAGAGAGTACTAAACAGAAATTAAACATTTTCAGCTTTCCCAGGTTTAATTTTCTAATCCTTTCCTGATGTGTTCCTAAATTTGCAATCTCCTTTGAAGCACAGAACCACTCCTGGACTTTGTTCTTTTTTCTTCCATGTCTACTTTTAAAAGAACGGAAAGGCAGTGGACAGTAATACTTTCATTACCTGTCCATATTCTTGTGCTCCTGAGAAAGCTTTTCTGGCTCCCATTAATCTTTCCTCTCCTAGTGTGAGGATTAAGCACTCAATCCCTTTCACTCTAAAACATATTGCTTCTGCTCTGACAGGGATAAATGTTGCAACCTTATTATTTGTTTTTACATCTACTAACAACAAAATCAATAAAATATGGTAATTGGAAAGGTTCTAAAATAGCTAGGTTTAAAGAAATTTGTACGTACTATCTTTATCATTTGGAATTGTAAAGCTTATAATAAAACATAACTTCAAGTCTGGTAAAACACTGAGATTACAAACTGTTTATGATGATAACTTGTTATACAAAATGCATTTTGCCATCATCCCTTGTAAACAGCTACCATGATGATTTATTGGTCTTTTTGTCTAACTTTCATATCAGGAAAAACCCCATTTCAGTAATCATATGTTCTCTGAGGTGCTTTCTGGAATAAATATACTCTGTTGAATTAAGAATCTACTAGAAAATCAGTGGGCTACAGTGGAGGAATCAGAAACAAAGCAAACTTTAATAAATGTGTTTGCTTAGTCAGAATCTCACGTCTTTTTCAGAAAGCTGACTGGAAAATAAGGTAAGTGTAGATTGTAACCTCAAGATACCTGTAGTGTGAAGATAGATAGTTAAATATTTTATGCACTTAAATGTGCCTCCTATATATTATTCAAAACATTCTTTCTACTTGAACTTTTCAAAAATATGTCTATGTAGAAATAGTATTGTAGATTGCACTACAGTCAGCTCATTAATTGTATCAAACTGCATTTCAGAAAGTTGACAATCACTAGTAAGCTACTAATATCCATTTTTCCATTTTTGATTATACATTAGCTAGGGATATTTCTTAAATGAATTATTATTTTATTTATTTATTTATTTAAATGAAGATAGAAAGCAGTTGAGACAAGCTAATAGCTTGGTGCCTGCTATGTTCTTCACTGATCCATGAGACCAAGCCAGTGTGCCCAGTTCAAGGAGCAGTCAAACTATTATAATACAACTGTGTGCATACTGCTATATACTGAATATGTGTTTATATCACTGTCATTATGATTGCCAGTTATGTAAATCAGAATCTCTCCTTTCCTATCCTTCTGGTAGTTACCATATACCAAACTTGTTTCTTCTCTGTTTCCCACTTTTCATTATAACCTCTGATTCATGTTTATTGTATGTTTCTTTGTCCTCAGAATGTGTTTCAGTTATACTATCTACCTCAAGAACCTTAACACAGTATTAAAAACAGTGTTGTGGTTACTGCAAGCACTCCCATATCCCTTAGGATGGACACTTTGAGATTTTGGAGTTTGCCCCAACTGGCGAAGATCTGCAAGAACTCTTGGTCAACCCTGCAAGCCACATGGGCACAAGACATAAGGGCATTCTGCTGGTGTGCTAAGACTGACAGGTGTTCACCCACCCTTATTTCAGTTGATGCTCAGAGCTTGGAGTCTTCAAGGCTCTTTCTTCTCTGCTCATTCCCACTCTACTGCAGCCTTTGCACTGTGTTTCTAGCCCCTCCCTCTTCTGGGACCTACAGCTTTATGTCCTTCCCAGTTTCTCCTGTCAGATGGTTCACTGTCCCCATTGAGCTAGCTCTGAATCTGAACCAAAGCAAATTGATCACTTGGTCTTTGGTTGCAGTTCTCCATTCTGGGGTTACAGCTTCAAATGTGACCCATAGATAATCAGTTCTGCATCTGTCTTAGCCATGATGGTGTCATGTTAGTCCCCTGAGGCCAAATAAATTGGTAGTTATGTTCATGCAGTAATTCAGGGAGCAATGGTCAGATTTTGTCTTGCTACGAGTAATTCTAAGTTTGTGCTGGGTTAACAGCAGATGCTATTCCCCCTAACTATGGGTGAAAGGCCTTTCCTGACAACAGAATAGATTTAAATTTCCTATTGCACTTTATCATGCCAAATCAAAATTTCTCCATAAATTTCTCCTTTAATTTTCACTCTCCTCAACTACATCTTACAGTAAGATCATAAGAAATGTCCAACTGTGTCAGAACAATGTGGCATCTAGCTCAGTACTCTGGTTGCACCTAGCTCAGCAAAGGCAACAGGACATGTTATTCAGAGCCTTGCCACTTTCTGCAAACCTTTCTCCCACATAGTTTATTCCCCTTTGTCTCCTTTCACATCACAGTACAAACATGCTCAATTCCCCTAAATTTTCTAAAGAAAAAGGCCTTCAGCTTTCCCCTCCAGCAATTCTTGTTTTGTCCTTTCTCTTCCCTTTCTACAGGCACAGAATATTACAATGTCTACCCCTAACTGGGTAGAAACTATTAAAACAAAGTCCTTAGTATCTTCAGTATATTCTAATATTAAGACAAGCAGCCAGATTTTCTTATTTGTTTACTAACTTCCTTAAGCCAAATTTTTTCCTTTCTTCTCCTGCTTTGTTTTTCATCTGGCATTCCATCCTTTTTTAGCTTTCTTTTACCTCACCTGAATTGCTATTTCAGTCTATCCTAAATCCTGCGACAATTTTCTCCACGATTAACAGAGTACCCTTGGCCCTGTACCTTTCCTGTTTAAATTATTTCTTTCATGAAACCTCTCCATGGAAAACAAATGTACCTTCTATTCTTGCACGGCAACATGTCCCAGCACTGTATTCTTGTGAAAAATTTACAACATGTAACTTCAGGCATCTGTAGTTTACATATCTCTTCTTACAGTCATTTCAGAAAAACAAAAAGAAGAAACCCAAAATTTTTAGGCACTAATCTGTTTCAGATGACTATTTTGGAAAGAATGGTTTCCTAGTTGTGTCTTATTTATCTCAGCTATAGAAGAGTTTGGGTGGTGAGCTCAGATGCTAATGTCAGATAATCCCACTCAGACTGCCAAAGTTAAGGTCTCCATTTGACTTTTTAATACATGTTTTACTGGATACCCAGCTGTAAGATTAAGTTTAGCAGTCTAAACCAAACTTTTTTCCACTATGCCTCCTTGCTACCTTGTTCTCATCACGAAAAATCACTATTCATTTCCACTGATACAGGCTTTTGACTTGGATATAATCTTCAAATCATATTTCTTAGTTGAGTCATCACATCTACACTATATCTTGACAAGTTCTATTTTTACAAGACAATTTTGAATTTGCATCATTTTAATCTTAGCACAAATACATTTTTGTCCATCTCAAAGGAAAAGACATTCAAGATTCTTGTTCCAAATTCATCATTCACTTCCATATAATGCTGACAATATGAATTTCCTCTTTTTATTTCTCTGTTGAATTCCTCTCTCATATCATAACTGAAAGGAGACAAAAGGCTGTACATCAACCATCTTATAATTTCTCCTTCAATATCAAGGATTTACTTTGCACTTCCCACTTGTTCACAAAGTACTTCCTTCTCTGTGTCCTCAAGGGCAGTTGTTTTGTCAATTATCCTGAACAACACCAGTAACACAGCCACCACCAGCAGGATACAGATGGAGACTTTATTATCTATTTCTATAAAACAAAAAGCTGATGTTGCATGGCCAGAAACAGAAGTGATGAATCAGCTAACTGCAGGTAATATAATGAAAGGGAAAACAAACCTCATTACAAACTCAATAACGGAAGGTAAAAGAAGACAGGCAGCAAATTTGACAATGGGTGGAGAAATCAACCACACCCCGTATACCACCATGACCATGCACAGGCATCCCGGCAAATGCCAGAGAGGTGCATCAACATAATATGATAAATACCAAAAAGATACATGACCAAGCTGTGACCTGTTCCAGAGGGGTAGACAGTCAGATCCATTACCTTTGTCTCTTTCAATGTTTATTCCAACATTNTGGGAGAAGATGCCAGCCTCAATACAATCTCCTTTTAGGTAGCTGTAGAGAGCAGTGAGGTCTCCTCTCAACCTCCTATTCTCCAAGCTAATTAACTATTTATAGTTAACAATGCCTAATTGTTTCCTTCTGATCTATTATGTATTAATCATAATACTATTATGGATTCTTCTTCATCCTTACATGGCAAGCTATTTGGGGAAAGAATCACAGAATCAAAGAA